>CAIGQV010018273.1:2641297-2657743 GCA_903798115.1 Danio jaintianensis | reverse complement strand
AGAGAGAGAGAGAGAAAGGGAGAGAGATAATGATGTGGCACATACCCTTTATCCCTTGTAAAAATTATACATTGTAAGGTAGTGCTGTCATATATGGAATTCCAATGTCAAAAAAAAAGAGATAAACAAATACTTCACATCAGTGCACCCAGGGATCGGACAGAGAAGTAGCAAAAGAACAATTGAATACTATGACAGTGAGGAGGTCTTATTATTTCTCTCAGAATGCATTTTATAGTTTAAGTGTATGGCACTCAAACACACATTAGAATCCCAGAGATGTGTGTTTGGGTAATTACATTATTTACAAGACATACCATAAAGCCCTCCTGTTACAGAACATGTTGACACAAATGTCAGGGTAACTAGTCTGGCAACTGTTACCAATCTGTAACCTACATGTTATTAACATCTATCTCACTATCAGCCTAATGTTTACACCTGATACTAACATGCGCCTCAGATCCCTCTGCAGAGACTGGATTTTGCATTAACCTGGAACATTAAGCAGAAATAAGGTGCAAATAGGGTCATTAATACTCATGTTCAGATACTTTCAGAGGCCAATGATTTTAATGTCAAATGCTCTACACTATTTATGACTGGGAAGCTCATGAGCACATACATGGAAAGACCAATAAATAAGACCAAACTCTAGAAAAATGAATGAATGAATGAATATTGAACTTATGGTTTAATAATTTAATTATTTAAATAACTAATTTGAACTGTTATATACAGAATGCAATATAGGAAAGCTATGTAAAATGTCAAGACTTTGTATTGCCATGTTTGTTCCATGTGCCTTTGTTGTGTTTTTCTCCCCATATGTTCTGTGACCCATTTTCTCCCCAGTGCTGATTATGTTTATTAAGTTTAGATATGTCTTGTTCTGATTTCCTTTGTTTCCCTTCCCACCATTATTAGTGTTGCCTGTGTTCACCTGATTTAGATTGAATATTCTGTGTATTTAGTTATGGTTCTCCCCATGTTCCCTGTCTGATGGTGCCATTATTATGTTGATGTTTCCTGTTTTCCTGTTCATATGTACTCCTGGAGATTGCAATAATAAATGTTTTGAGTTTTATAATTCCATTTCTTGAGTGTATCTTGAGACGAGGCATGACAGAACACCAGACCTAACAGTACTCCTTTGTTTTCTATTCTGTAGTGGTTTTTTTACCTCAGTGTTTGTTTAGTTTCCCCCCTCATGTCTTGTTTTCTGTGTCTTCCAACATCCAGAAGTACTCCTACTCATGCTAGAGCTAGGTCAGAAATCACTCGGGGACCACACCAAACAGCTTTTTCTACTCTCCATCCTTAACACATATTCAGGCACATTCTACGATGCCAGCCTAACCATTGCATGCAGAGTCTCATTGTTCAAGCACCCAAACGTTTTATTCCACCATCTCCCAGTTGGGTGGAAGGAAGCTCTGCTCGCTGCAACACAACAGAGGGCAAGTTGACCTAAAAACTGGGGAAATTAAAGGTGGAGTTTTTGCAGCAGGGCATTTTTGTGTCAGGCCCCGATTCAGTTACTGTAGACACAAAGGACAGTGTTGAGTCAGGCCCTGATGCAGTTTCTGCAGCCCCAGAGGGTAGTGTTGACTCAGGCTCCCAGTATCAGCCCCAGGCCCAAGCCCAGTCCAGTGTCGGCTCCAGTCCCCAAGCCCAGTCCAGTGTCGGATCCTGTACCTGAGCCCTGTCCAGTGTCATGTTTAGTACCCTAGCTCAGTCCAACTTATAACTCTACTGGCACCACCCAAGCTCCTTGCCCTTCTGGCCCAGCTTCTACCCTGTCAGTGTCATGAAAGCTCTTTGCCATGCCGTTCCAGCACAGCTTCGAGTCCTGCCAGCACTACCCAAGCTCTTACAGCTTGTTTCCAATACAGCGTCAAATTTGCACTCAGTACTGCTGGCAATGCTTAAATGCCACTGTTCTGGGGCATGTAAAATGTTCTTACATTGACTGCTCTCAATGCTTTCTCTATGCTGCTTTCAATCCCCTTATGCACTGTGTGACCATTTATGCTGAACTTTCATATGAATAAACTGAAAATGCTCACTACGCTGCACTCCCAACATGCCAGTGAAAAAAAGTGCTGTTAGCCTTGTCGGTCCCAGTGCAGCTCCTAGCTCTACCAGTGCTCCTCCAGGCCTGTCATCTCAGCTTGCAACTGAATTCCAGTTCTACCAGTCAACCACTCAACTCACCCTTTGGCTGCTCCAACACATGCTCCTAAATTATGATTCAACCACCTGGAGTCGTCAGCCCTGTCTATTCCATGGCTCCTCGCATCATCAGCATGGAGCTGGTCATCATGACTGAGGCCTAGATCCCATCAAGCTCCTCCTGCTCCAAGACCCTAATCTCTCCATCAGCTCCTCTCTGGCCACGTCCTCTACTCTTCTGTGTCGTAGCACTATTAGTAGGGGTTTAGGGAAGGATTTAAGTCAGTGCTTTGAAGTGAAGTGAAGTGAAGTGTAGTGTGGCCAAGTATGGTGTCCCATACTTGGAATTTGTGCTCTGCATTTAACCCATCCAAGTGCACACACACAGTTAGTGAACACACACATACCGTGAACACACACCCGGAGCAGTGGGCAGCCATGCTGCGGCGCCCGGGGAGCAGTTGGGGGGAACGGTGCCTTGCTCAAGGGACTCACCTCAGTCGTGGTATTGAGGGTGGTGGAGAGTGCTGGTCATTCACTCCCCCCACCCCCAATTCCCGCTGGTACCGAGTATCGAACCAGCAACCTTCGGATCACGAGTCCAACACTCTAACCACCAGGCCACGACTGCCCCAGGTGAATTGCATGACAAGTTCTGCCTTTTCATGAATGTATACAAGAAGGACATGCATTTGAAACATACACCAAACCATAGCCCAAGTAACGAATTTAAAATTTGCAAAAATGTAGACAGTGCCCTCTAGTGGATGACTAATCTGAAATTTGCAACAAAACATATATGAAGCAACGTATTTTACATTTTACAAAAAATTAAATAAACACATAAATAAATACTTTTACAAACTCTTACAAACTCAACTTTTTGGCTGCTATGCCCCTGCATACATTAGTAATGTAACGTGTTTTGATGCATTAAACAATATATTTGACTGAAAGTAAGATGGGATCAATCTGCTTTTCTGCTTTGAGGAAAACAGCTTTCTATTCAGATTACCTATGTTGCATTAATGTGCCCTTGATTTTGTTGCATCAGTTTCATTACAATTTGTAGATCTCTCCCACCAAAAGAATAACTTTGAAAATCACTATTACAGTGACACACTGTCTAGTGCATTCTGTCCGATGTTTGGCACACTGCCCTCATGGCCAGAAGCCAATGAAAAAAAATATATAAGACTTTTTAGAGCTGTGATTGACTTGGCTTGTTTGTACTTGACCGCCAGCAGAGAGTCAAATGTTTCAGGAATACCCAGCTGACTGTGCTGGAGACAAGAAGAGGCGAGAAAGAAATATAGGGAGGGAGATGAATAATACTAATAAAAAAACATTCCACAAGTGAGCAGAGAATAGGGACTGACAAACAAACATATTTCTGTCGCATTGGCTTTCCCTCTCTCACTCTCTGAACACTCAAAGAATAAGGCCTTCTGTTAAATAATTCAAATGGGAGCTCAAAGATGCCAGTCAAAAATACTACAGCCATAAAAGGCATGTGTATAGCAGCAGCCGCCTGGTATCCAGTGGTGAATAAGGGCATTAATCTTGCTGTTCTCTAGAGAACTGCTTTAGCAAGTCTTCTGTTTATATTTGTTTCTTTGGTTCATTTTTTTCCTCTGTGAAATACATGCCGCCTGGCTGGGGGTGGAAGCAGAGAGAGGAGGCTTCTCTATCTATTACCATTTGAATAATGTCTTTTTATGCTTTTCAAGGTGAACAACTCTTAAATCTAGGTTGGCAAGCTTGTAAAAAGTCCTTGTTGGGGTCTGACGATCTCTAAACTATGGTTTTGCATATTTGCAATTGCAAGTGCAATTTTACATGCAGCACGTGTATATATTTAT
Source organism: Danio jaintianensis (assembly GCA_903798115.1). Taxonomy (NCBI): domain Eukaryota; kingdom Metazoa; phylum Chordata; class Actinopteri; order Cypriniformes; family Danionidae; genus Danio; species Danio jaintianensis. The sequence goes on along the minus strand of CAIGQV010018273.1, from coordinate 2,653,706 downwards.
TTTATTTTATTCAATTTATTTATTTGTTTGTTTGTATTTATTTTGTTCTCATACTCATAATCGGTGTTATTTCTTAACACACCTTAAGTTAAGGACAACAATATACATGGCTGGGCTGGTATAGCCAAACCTTTGGTCACTCGTGCCAATGCCAATGATTTCAATGATGCCAGCAGCAAAAATCCTGGGCTGAGGACAATGTGAAACAGGTATTGTTCTCTGATGAGTTCACCTTCACTGACTTTCCATCATCCAGGAGAGTTACGGTGGGGAGAAGCCCCAAAGAAGCGTACCACCCAGACTGTTGCATTCCCACAGTGAAGCATGGGGGTAGATCAGTGATAGTTTGGGTTACAATATCATGGCATTCACTAGGCCCGATTCTTGTCCTAGATGCCGAACCATTCTGGCGGACCAAAAACATCCAATGGTTCAAACATTGTATCCTGAAGGTGGTGCCGTGTATCAGGATGATAATGCACCAATACACACAATGAGAGGGGTGACAGAGTGGTTTGATAAACATTAAAGTGAAGTTGAGCATCTCCCATGGCCTGCACATTTTCCTAAATATTACTGAGTAACTTTAGGGTGTTTAAAAAGAAGCGAGTCAAGAAACATTTTTCTCCAATATTATGTAGTGGCCTGGCCACTATTCTGCAAGAAGAATGGTTCAAAATCCCTCTGGGTATTGTGCAGGACTTGTATCTGTCACTTCCAAGACAAATTGATGCTGTATTGGCCGTATAAGGAGGCCCTACACCAAAATAATTAATTATTGTGGTCTAAAACCAGGCATTTCAGTTTCATTGTCCAACCCCTATATAGGTGGTGCCAATTGGGCAGAGCTAGGTATATATCCACCCTAGATCTGCCAAAAGGTTACTGGCAGGTGCCCCTCTTCCTATAAGTGAGAGAAAAGGTGTCTCTGTTAGTGAAAGAAAAGCAAACATTAGCCTGACCGCTTATGGAGAACCAACCTTTCCCTCTGGCACTGACCTCTGTGCTGCTGTTTTTGTAGGGCTGGGGAGATTGCTCTTAGCTGCTGCTAAGCAATGTGACTACCCCAGGGGTGGTGAATGTGCAATTTCTAGGACAATGCTGAATATCCTTTGGCTGTCAGTCCAGCCCAGTGAAGTTCTAGGTGCGCTCTCCGTAAGTGAGACAGGTTGTCCTCCCAGCACTCAGAGTGGATGACCACGTCGTCAAGGTACGCGGCGGCATACTCTTGGTGGGGGCGGAGCAGAATATCCATCAAGCGCTGTAATGTAGCAGGTGCCCCATGCAGGCAGAATGGTAGCACCCGGTACTGGCAATAGGTGTGCTGAAGGCTGTCTTCTCCTTAGCATATGGGAAGAGGGGGACCTGCCAGTAAGCTTTTGTCAGATCTAGGGTGGATATGTACCTAGCTCTGCCAAGTCGGTCTAGAAAATCATCCACTCTGGGTATGGGGTATCTGTTGAAGCTGGAGATATTGTTTAGCTTGCAGAAGTCATTGGAGAAGCGGAGAGTGCTGTCCTGCTTCTGTACCATCACTACTGGGCTGGACCAGGGGCTCCAAGAGGGCTTGATGACTTCCAGTTCCTTCATCTGGGGTTCTCAGAGAGCAGCCAGAGGTGGGTCAGTTGGGATAGCTGGGTTGCTTAAGTATGGGCAGAGAGCTGCTCATAAAATGTCCACTGGCAAAATTGTTGTGCAGCATTGACGGGTGACAATCCAATATGTGCTAGGATTTTCCTTTTTAGAGCATCATAATCATCATTCTGTTGGGCCTGTAATTCATAATACGCACAATCAACTTCTGACAAAGTGAAGTAGACCAAAAGATCCTCAAAAGCTAGACATCATGCCATTATCTACAAAAAAAAAAAAACATGGAACAGTGCAGAACCTTCCCAGGAGCCAAAATTACCCTGAGAGTGTAGCAACAAGTCATCCAAGAGGTCACAAAATACCCGATAACAACATTCAAAGACCTTCAGGCCTCACTTGCCTCAGTTACTGGGCAAAAATGGTTCGCATGTCAGAGTTCCAGGACAAAATCCACTGCTGAGCAAAAATAACATAAATGCTAATTTGAGTTTTGCCAGAAAACGTCTTGATGAAAGGATGATTGGGAAAATACTCTGTGGACTGACAAGACAAAAGTTGAACGTTTGGAAGGTGTGTGTCCCTTTATGTATGGCATTAAAAGTAGCACTGCATTTGAGAAAAAGAACACCATATCAACAAAACGTGGTTGTGGTAGTGTGATGGTCTGTGGTCGTTTTGCTGCTTCAAGACCTGGAAGACTTGCTGTGACAAATGGAACCATGAATTATGCTGTGTACCAAAGCATTCTAAATGAGAATGTCCTGCCATTAGTGTTAGTGACCTCAAGCTGAAGCAAACTTGGGTTCTGCAGCAGGACAATGATCCAAAGCACATCAGCAAGTCCACTTCTGAATGGCTGAAGAAAAACAAAATAAAGACTGGCTTAGTCAAAGTGACCTGAATCCAATCAGATATTGTAGCATGACCTTAAAATGCGGTTCATGCTCAAAAACCCTCAATTGTGGCTAAATTACAACAATTCTGCAAATATGAATGGGCCAAAATCTTTCCACTGCACTGTAACATATCTTTTCATATTACCTTCTTGATTAGCTTGACCCCAGTAAACCATCACCCCTCTAACAATAGACAGAAATACAGCATAAATTATATGACATGGGCTATTTGCAAGACATGGGTGTCAGATAATGAGAAAATGAATATAAATTAAACCAGGACACATTTACTACATCGCTGCAAAATAATCTCTGCAGCATATTGCGTTCTCCAGCACTAGTTGACAGGAGGAATGCCAGTAAAGCAAATCCATATGCATTGGAATGTAAAGATAAGGTTTGGATGTGTAGGGCTGGGAACTGTCTCTGATAGTTCACTGATGGAATGGACTCCCATTTTACATTTATATTCATAGCACATAAGGTGGCTTGTCTCACAGCATGCCTGAAGGAAAAAAAAAAAGACAATGTGTTAAGATATGTATGTAATTTTGATAGGGACAATGATAATGTTTGTATGCCATAGACATATTGCATCGTATATTAGCTAACTAGCAGTTCCCATGAGCTTTGACATATGTGAATTTTAAAAACACACTGCCAACTGGGATTATATAGTGTAATATATAATATTGACACCTGACTCTATGACAATGTCTTATTTTCCATCTCTCCAGAATGTCCCAGGTAGGGATTTACAGAAATTGTCCATGACAGCTTGTACAATCAATTTTCTTTAACCATACAACAATATATCCAACAACAATAGTATTAGTTGGGAACTAACTGTTTCATGTCTTCTATTATTGCATTCTATTTAACTGAGATTAACTTTGTGCAAATAGCATCCATTATCGAAAATGGTTATTGCTAAAACAAAAAACTGTTAATCAGTTAAATGTACATTTAAATGGTTGACATTCAAATAATTCACTTTATAAACACTTTATAGCCCTGCAAACAGCTATCTATCTATCTATCTATCTATCTATCTATCTATCTATCTATCTGTCTGTCTGTCTGTCTGTCTGTCTGTCTGTCTGTCTGTCTACTCCATGTTTTGTGATTCATGTTTTTATTTTTCCCTCATTTATTTAGTAGTTTAAAGTGATACATTATCTGAGTTGCTGTTGTATATTATGGTACAAAAACCTTGTAATAAAATGCCAGTATATTTTCTGTTATTTTACAGACTTATTTCTCTATATATTATTTCCTAAACATTATACTATTTCAAACTACTACAATAAAAGTCACTTTGTTAAACTGTAGAGTTGAATTTTCAACATCAAAAGTCCACAGAGCAGAGATCAAGCTGGTGATTGACTGGAAACCGTTCATTAACAGATATATTTTACAGTGTACATTAAGTTTTTTTTAGTTAATGTGTCATATGTGTTACTTTGGCTAGTTTTATAACACCCTCCATACTATAACACTCAACCTAGGCTCATTCTGAAAACGTAGCCCTATATACATTTCTGGATATCGTGAATTATGTAGCCAGAAGTACATATGGCTACATTTCGTCCTAAAACGAATGCTACGGGGTGGTATAATGGCGTTCTTTTCGCGGTTACCAGCTGACCGCTTACCTGTTACCAGTTTGTCCAGTTAGCTTGCCATGTACGTCGGCAGACTTGAGACGCAGAGAGGAGTTGACCATGATGTTGGGGTTCGAGTCTGATGAAGAACAGTTCCAAAAATCAGGTAAGACAAAAAAGGAAGCCAAATAATAAAATAAACAAGTATATAACAGGGTGAGAATGTGGTAAAATCTGATAACGTGGTAAAAATCAGGAGAGGGCTTTTCTTTTTCTGGATTGCTTTTGAAAACTGTCGGTTGGGTTTAGGGAAGTGGGTGGGCGGGTCAATCTGTGCTTTTGAAAACACTATTGGTTGGGTTTAGGGAAGGAGGAGGGTGGGTCAGTCGATCGGTCAGTCAGTCACTCACTCACTCAGTCGACAGCGGCCTTTGGTGGATTTACGCGAGAATAGCAGGCGTGAATGGCAGTCACAAGAGAAATATGAGATCTGAAAAAGCATACACAGCGGCCTATGGTGGATTCGTGAAAACAAAACCTGCAAAAAAACGTAGCTCCTGCAACGTATTTGGCACTCTCCAGAAATGTATATAGCAGTACGTTTTCAGAATGAGCCTGGGTTGAACATTTAAGGTGTGTGGCAGCATTTACCATAGCAAAACAAAACATGCATCTCAAATGGTTCCAAATGCAAATGTTCTCACCTAATGTTTTGTTGTCGTGTAATGTTGCATTTAATATTTAATAGTATTCTATGAAAAAATCTATGCGTATTATTCAGAACTACTATTCACCGTAAGCTTTCTCAGTAAAAAATATTCATTGGTGAAACGCAGGATTCTTGCAAAATACAAATTGTATTTTTCACTCAGCAACTATAGTAACTTCTGGAGCACTCTTGAGTTCTAAGTTCATGAACTGATTTTGAGGGTCATCGTATACTTTTCATTGTTTACAAGAACTGCATAGTGTGTGAGTGTGTATATGCAGGAGACCGGGCACCTCCTCAGGCTCTGAATGCATCTTTCAGAAAGATAGTTGGAACAGCAAGATCCTCATAAAATCGTAAGCTCGTTTTGGCCTCGGTAAAGTCCCCAAACCCAATCTGTCATCTACATTATCATTTTTATTAAAAGCAACATTCAGCAACATTAAAAAAATAGTACTCTTTTACAGCTACCCTTTTTCATTTTAGCCATGCATAAGCATTTTCATGCATTTACTTACAGAGTACTAATCCAAAGGAACTGTTTAAAGATGACATAAAGATCACACCTGCAATCTCTTGATCTGATTTGTGTTAATAGATAAGAAAATCATTATTTGTAAAGTTTGAGAGAGATTAAGAGCAGATCAACTCTTGGGGAAAAGAAGATATTTCTCTCTCATAGTTGTCTGTAATTAGACTAAGTCTGTAACTAATTAGACTGTATGTAATAAGTTAATGAGTGTCTGATTGTAAGAATAAAAAAATATATATGCAAAATTAAAGGTATTTAAACAATACAGTGAACTTTTTCTTATGATATTTAAAAAAATAATAATTCAGAGCTACCAAATTTAAAAAAGTACAATAGTACAATAGTAAAATAGTACAATAATACTTATATAGTACATAGAACAATATTCTGATCTATTAAACTCAATAAATTGCATTTATCAATATTTGAGTAAGTGAAATATTTACATTTACAGAGGTCTGCATAAGCAATGGAGAAACATATTGCAACCTCACTTGGAGTTAAAAGCTTTTAACGATATTTTAGCTTCATGGAGAATATTTTAAGAGGAGAATCAGAAACTAAATGTATGAGTTATTGTCCCTCTGGAACATGGTAAAACATGCTGCGCAGCTGGAGGTAAAACAGGTGTAGAGAACTCTTGCGTAACCAGGATCAACAGCAACAGCACAAATATCTTGGTAAATCAGTGTATAAATAATGCTTACCTCAAGCGTGTTTATTCATTTCATTCCCATCCCAAGTCATCCAGGTGAATTATTAGACATTACTGCAGTTCACATAATTATTCAATATGTGATCAGGCTTCAAGTCCCAAGACTTTGTAATACCACAATAGTGTTATTTAAAATTTAAATGTGTTTATTTAAATGGTTCAAAAGTTTTATTACAAACTTCACTTCATAAGTGATTCTTGCCTTTTTATTCATTCATTTTCTTTTCGGCTTAGTCCCTTTATTAATCTAGGGTCACCACAGCGGAATGAACCGCCAACTTATCCAGCATATGCTTTACGCAGCGGATACCCTTCCAGCTGCAACCCATCACTGGGAAATGCCCATACACACTCATTCACACACATAAACTAAAACTGGGTTAAACCAGAGCACCCGGAGGAAACCCATGCGAACACGAGGAGAACATGCAAACTCCACACAGAAATGCCATCTGACCTAGCTGAGGCTATAACCAGCGATCTTCTTGCCGTGAGGCGATCGTGCTACCCACTGCGCCACTGTATTTTCTTTGCTATTTCTTTGTTTCTTTATAAATGAATGACGTCTGACACATGGTGATGCACTGATCAGTCAGTCTAATTCATTAAAAATTTTCAGTAGAGTAAATTATTTGAATACAAATTGTCTATCACTATCAATGTAAATTGAATTATATCAGTCAAGTAACCTATAGATTTCTTCCAAGGGAACTTGTCCTGCACCATGAATAGCAGTTATTGGAACGCTTCTGTGTGATTGTATCTTGTATCTTCAAGAATTGTGAAATCCATTCAATGGGGTTGTGCAAGCTCACAGGTGGGGGGATGTCAGGAACTTAAAAGTGCGTCTAAAACAAATAGTTTACGCCTCTGGGTGTTCACCAAGTGTTTGTTGTCTGATTTGCATATGGGCAACTTCTTTCTCCATCTCTACCCGCTGGATCCAGGGCTCTCTTTTTTTTGGAGGCCTTGTGGAGCTTAAATAAAATAAATAAACATCATGGGTTGAATATACATTCTGGTCTGAGAGGTATGCAGCGGTCTGATTTTAGATCTGTGTAATTTCATGTTGCAAAACCTCAGACTGATGGCTGAACTAGTATGCAACTGGTGAATCGTTAATTCACAAAAGTCATTGTTAAATGTCACTTCGTCAACAGCCATGCCAATATGACGCATATTTTTGGAAAATATCTTGCATTTCTTTAATTCCAACAAGTAGTTCTGGAGAACTAAACACAAAACTAAATGTCCAACCACTGTGTCAGCATCTGTTTTTTCATGTTTGTCTGCATACGCAGTGGTGTGAGAAGGCAAACAATCAAAACTAAATCTTTAAGGAAACCTCAAATATTATTCCAAATGTCCAGCTAAGCCCTTTGTTATACTAGTTAGCAAACAAGTTACAATTTCTCTTAAATTCCATTTATAATATAACTCTCTTAATGAGCATTGTCATCAATGTAAACATGTTTTTATTATTTGTATTATTATTATTATTCTTCAATCAAACTAGCTTCTATGCGGACTGGTTAGGATTGCTGCACATTTAAAACCCTGCATATTTAAACCAATTAGAAGATTACTTCAAATCTGCTGAAATGTCCGGAAAAAAGTGCCATTTGCATTTAGCCACAATTTTCATTTACATTTAGCCACAGCTTCGTAGGCAGACATATACTGCCATCTGTGGGTATGGAAAGATAATCTCACACATGTGCAGAACATAGGTTTTCTTTTCAGTCGGCTGTCACCCGTTTGATGTGTTCACAAGCATCCTTTAGGCCCAGACAGGAACATATGCAGCCAATGTGAGGCAACAGTTTTTGGTCTTCGTTGCCACTAGTTCTTTGACATTGGCTAGGCAAGTTCACAACTCTTACATCTATAAACAGTGTGAAGCTTGGCCAGTTTCTGTCAAACATCTAAATCATTTTGACATTTACTACTTTGAGTTTATGAGGCAGGCCAGTTTAAAGTGTTTTAAACATGTTTTGTCTGTTAAGGAAAGAATGCTGGACAAGTGGCGGGTTAACAGAGTTTATTGTATCAAAGTCAAAAATATTCAGTCTGCTGTTAAAAAAACAGAACTGAAAAGTCAAACTCAGAGCTGGATGTTCTAAAAAAAAAAAACCTCAAAAAGCCACCCGCTCAGCCCGGAGGGAGAAAAAGGCTGGAGGATTCCATGAGCCCACCACAGCAACGTGGATAACTCCCGACTTCCAGGTGTTGGCAGTCTGGGCAGAGTGACAGGTGAAAGCAAAATTCTCACAGATTCAGCCAAAGCGTACAAGCAGACATGGAGTAGGACAGAACATCACCGGTATGCTTGAGAAACCACACATAGCAACAATAAACTGACAGGAAAGGGTATGAAAGGCAACGGAGATATAAGGACGCCAATAAGAGTAAAGCTAGAACAGGTGTCTTGCAATCAGCGCGAGCACTGATCACAAGGACTAACAGCTGAGAGAAGGGCACAGAAAGGAAAAACTTAACCAGGATCAAACCTGGTCCATGACATTGTCATCCTAACAACATATTGCTGTGTAATTCAATGCAGTAGAGCAGTGAAAAAAAAGTATGTTTACAGATCAAGCAGAATGTAAATTGTTGTGCAAATTATCAGTTGAAAGAGAGCAGGATAAGACTGAAGTAAAATATCATGGGGGACAATTTAGTCATTCTAATTATATATTAGTTGTCAATGATTTTAGTTGTTGTGGGCCTGCTACAGATCTATAAAAATGTATGTTCACAAATCCCTCATTCAAACAGACAGACAGACAGACAGAGAGACAGATAGAGAGATAGACACTACATTAAACCACCTTAAAGTGCTAGATTTGTCCTTTAAGCATTTACCAGCATCAATATAAAACATGCCTTATTTTTTATAGCTTCAGAACACGCACAAAGCCAATTAGTTAATCATTAAGACTAGCCAGGTGGTACAGAATTACAGGATAATAATGTGCCTTGGGCTTTCCGGTGCACCGTGATGCAAAAGACCTCATAGCTACAGGGCATGGATCACGTACTAAATTGTCTTGTTGAGCATAGGGCAAACATATGAACTCTGTATGGGAACTCTGGAACACTATTGGCATGAGATTTATACATATCTAGGGCTTTTTATGTAGCTGCTGAACAGGACGTACTGTGTGTTTGTTTTGACTACTGGATTGGAGTCAAATAAAAAGAAAAAGTCATTGTAGATTAAGGGTTTACATGTAACATTGGTGGCATGCTGAGCTAGGCCTCCAAAACAACAAACAAGTGCATTTGCTTATTTGATTGCATGGACTTACTTGATCACACAGTAAAGTAAACACAACACACATCACTGGAGTAATTATGGAGATATAAGCTGAAATAAAAGAATGGTGCAAATTGTCAAAGAAATCAACTTCTTTAAAGCAAAAACTAATATCAAAGGAGAAAGGACAGTGTATTTTTGTTTCCTCAAAATCCCACAAGTCATTAAAAAAAAAGTTAACCTCAGCTCCAGGATGTGTACAAACACAGTCTGCCAATCCTGATTTAATGAACAAACAACAAACGGACAGACTGAACTGAAGAATGATGAGCCGCCTGCCTTGTACTTTTAGAGTTTGATTAGGAGCGAGTATGACAAAAAAAAAAAATAATAATAATAATAATGCTTTGATGTTTAAGTTTCCCTTTGGTTTTCCACATGGTTGTCTTTTATGAAGCTGAATAATTTAATAAATATATAGGAAAACTTGCCTTGGCAAATATAATATCTCTTCAGGAGCAGAGGAGGGAAAGAGGATGAAAGTGAGTTTGTTCTTTAAAGTCAGAGGAGAACCTTTTACAAATCATAATCTTTCACTAGAGACTCGCAGCGGTTAACTCTTTAAGATTATCATCACACTGTTTGCTAAACAGACAAAATTTGTTTGATCAAAGACAACAATCACTAGGTGGAAATACAGAGAAAGGCAAAAATAAAGATGGGGTAAAAAGTAATGTTATAGGCAATTAATAAAAATAGTTCTCTTTTTTTTATGTGTGTCTTTGTGTTCCTTGTATTCTTTACAGTGTTAAGACCCACAAGTATAACAATTACCAGCAAATGTTGGTCTTCGTGAGGAATATGGGTTATATATCACACAGAATTATGTATTTAAAAAATGTAAAAATCCAGATTGTTTCTTGTGAGGGTTGGGTTTAAGTGTAGGGTTGGGGTAGTAGATAGAATACACAATCTGTACAGTATAAACATAAGTATATGTAAAGTCCCCATAAAGAAAGCTGTACAAGAATGTATGTGTGCACGCATGTGTGTGTGTGCGCTCACTGGAGGGCAGAGCTACAAATGCCTAAAGAAGGAGGAGCTATATACCTACAGTGCATCCGGAAAGTATTCATAGCGCTTCACTTTTTCCACATTTATTTATGTTACAGCCTTATTCCAAAATTTATTAAATTCATTTATTTCCTCAAAATTCTACACACAGGGGGCGTCACGGTGGCGCAGTGGGTAGCACGTTCGCCTCACAGCAAGAAGGTTGCTGGTTCGAGCCTCGGCTGGGTCAGTTGGCGTTTCTGTGTGGAGTTTGCATGTTCTCCCCGTGTTCGCGTGGGTTTCCTCCGGGTTTCCCCCGCAAGTCCAAAAACATGTGGTATAGGTGAATTGGGTAGGCTAAATTGTCCGTAGTGTATGTGTGTGAATGAGTGTGTGTGGATGTTTCCCAGTGATGGGTTGCAGCTGGAAGGGCATCCGCTGCGTAAAACATTTGCTGGATAAGTTGGCGGTTTGTTCTGCTGTGGCGACCCCGGATTAATAAAGGGACTAAGCCGAAAAGAAAATGAATGAATGAATGAATTCTACACACAATACCCCATAATGACAATGTGAAAAAAGATTTTTTGAAATTGTTGCAAATTTATTAAAAATAAAAAACCTGAAAAGTCACATGTACATAAGTATTCACAGCCTTTGCCGTGAAGCTGTAAATTGAGCTCAGGTACATTCTGTTTCCACTGATCATTCTTGAGATGTTTCAGCAGCTTAATTGGAGTTCGCCTGTGGTAAATTCAGTTGATTGGACATGATTTGAAAAGGCATACACCTGTCTATGTAAGGTCCCAGGGTTGACAGTGCATGTCAAAGCACAAACCAAGCATGAAGACAAAGAAATTGTCTGTAGACCTCCGAGACAGGATTGTCTCGAGGCACAAGGCTGGTGAAGGTTTCAGAAGAATTTATGCTGCTCTGAAAGTTCCAATGAGCACAGTGGCCTCCATCATCCGTAAGTGGAAGATGTTTGGAACCACCAGGACACTTCCTAGAGCTGGCCGGCCATCTAAGCTGAGCGATCGGGGGAAAAGGGCCTTAGTCAGGGAGGTGATCAATAACCCGATGGTCACTTTGTCTGAGCTCCAGCGTTCTTCTGTGGAGAGAGGAGAACCTTACAGAAGGACAACCATCTGTGCAGCAATCCACCAATCAGGCCTGTATAGTAGAGTGGCCAGACGGAAGCCACTCCTTAGTAAAGGGCAGATAGCAGCCCCCCTGGAATTTGCCAAAAGGCATCTGAAACAAAATTCTCTGGTCTGATGAGACTAAAATTGAACTCTTTGGAGTGAATGCCTGCCGTTACTTTTGGAGAAAACCAGGCACCGCTCATCACCAGGCTAATACCATCCCTACAGTGAAGCATGGTGGTGGCAGCATCATGCTGTGGGGATGTTTTTCAGCAGACTAGTCAGGATAGAGGGAAAGATGAATGCAGCAATGTACAGAGACATCCTGAATGAAAACCTGCTTCAGAGTGCTCTTGACCTCAGACTGGGGCGACGGTTCATCTTCCAGCAGGACAATGACCCAAAGCACACCGCCAAAATATCAATGAAATTGGGAAAATCCCAAAAACAGATGTGTGTCAAGCTTGTGGCATCCTATTCAAAAATACTTGAGGCTGTAATTGCTGATAAAGGTGCATCAACATATTATTGAGCAAAGGCTGTGAATACTTACATACATGTGATTTTTTAGGTTTTTTATTTTTAATAAATTTGCAACAATTTGCACACACACACACACACACACACACACACACACACACACACACACACACACACACATCTACATTATTATAAATTATTCATTGTAAATATACTGATTATTTTTGGTTTTTTATTACTGTTTTATCCTAAAATGTTGATTGTTAAATGCACAGTGTATTCTGATCTATTATTATTTTTTTAATTTATTGATATATATGATATATATGAATAATATGATATATTGAATTGTATACGATATATTGAATAATAGTATGATATATTGAATAATAATGTGATATATTATTTATATTTTTATTTAATTAT
>CAIGQV010018273.1:2623506-2635610 GCA_903798115.1 Danio jaintianensis | reverse complement strand
GCTCCTGATCCGCCTGAATTCCATGCTCCAGGTCCTCCGCAGCTTCATGCTCCTGATCCGCCGGAGTTCTACGCTCCAGGTCTGCCACAGTTCCTTGTCCCACAGTTTTTGTATTTCCTGTTCCTGTCTAGTCACTTATGTTCCAGTCTGGTGTTAGTGTTTGTTTTGGACCCTCCATGCCCTCCCCCTGTTCCACCTCCGCTTCACCTCCCTCCGGAAAGTTTCTGTCGCGTCTGGAATCCGCTCCTTAGGAGGGGGGTACTGTCATGATCACCAGCGATCTGGGACTCTAAAGATCGCTGGTGAACTACTACATTTCCCAGCATTCCGTCACACACACCCGGTCATCACTTACACTGATCACTTCCGCAGCTGCATCCCGTTCACCTCTGATTTGTTGGACTTTAAATATACCCTGCACCCGTCTTGTCTTTGCTCGTTTGTTATATGTCTTCATGAGTTCCTAGTCCTGTTTTTGTTGGTATTGTATAGTTTGTTATTGCTCATATTTTGTCTTAGTTCTCGTTCTTTTTATTAAGAACGTTTATGATTATTATGTTGTCTGGTTTCTGTTGGTATTGATGGTATGTTTAGCTCATGTTTAAGTGAGTTTCCGGTCATAGTTTGTTGTTTTGTTACTTTTTGTTCCTGGATGTCCTGTTTTTGGCACGATGTTTCATTAAACTGCACATGGATCCTATCTCTTGTCCCGTCTGCAATACCTCCCGGTAACGGTATAATAGTTACAGTTCAAATAAATTCTATTTGTTTCATGGTTCAAATCTCTTTGGTTCTTATAGTGTGTTATGATAGCTTGGAGCATGATAAAAGCACACTTTTCATAATACAGATATTGAGGGAAATGCAACAAGTGCTTGTGTCAATACTTTAATATTTCTATGTCTCCTTTTTTTGGATAAGCACCTCAGTTTTCTCATATTGCTGCACATGTGAGTTTAAAATATAAACACAATGGCTGTACAACCAAAATGTACCAATATTATTTAAAGGTGAGATGAGGTACGAGACTAATAGCCTAAATAGAATGCCAAAGTACATTGTTCTTTTATCATTCTCATTCAGTACAGAATTGTACAGAGATTGAGGAAAACACAAATTCCCATGTCTATTCTTCAATATTTATATGACATAACTTCTCCTTTGAATAGATGTTCATGAGTAAGTCTAGTGTGTCCAATGTGAGTGAGCCCAGTGTGGCATCTTTTATAAACAACCCTGCCTTGTCTTGAGTTGAGTTAAAAGAATAGTTAGATTTTCGGTCCAACCTTGATTTTCTTCCTTCCTTTTCCTCCCATTACTCTTGATTTCTAAAGATTTTTTTATTTTTTTGAGCACAAATCCTATTCTGATTGTTTAGAATTCAGCTGTTTTATTGGAGCTGTTTTGGTGTCTTAGTCTGCTTGTTCGTTTCCAAGAAGTGCAACTTGTCCTGTGAATCAGCAAAAAATAAACAAATAAATAATAATAATTTTGTTTTATTTTAAAATGTAATTGTAGGTCATAATAAGCTGCTGCCATAAACAAGCTTTTTGATTATTTTATTGAGCATGATAATGTCACATGTGCACAAAATTGCAAGCAAAGTTGCTGGCTTTAGTACGCTTAAAGCTTTAGTTCATCCAAAAATGTTTTTTTTTTTTATTAATTACTCACATTCATGTCATACCAGACCTCTAAGACCTTCGTCCATCTTCAGAACACAACATAAGATATTTTATGTGAAATCTGAGAGCTGTGTCATCCTCCATAGACAGCAAGACTCATTTAAAGTCCAGAAAGAAACCAAAACACATGCCTATAACAGATGCCTTCAGTGGTTAAAATGGAATATTATCAAGCTACAAGAATACGTTTGTGTGTACATAAAACAAAAATAATGACTGACTATGATCCAAAGGTTTCTTCTGAGTGTCATATTGAGCACATTCACGAGTACTATACCTCTCCCCACCCTGTTTGAAAAAAGAAAAAAGGTTCGACCTAGTAGGTGACCTAGTATAATATTTCTACTGAACCATTAAGGGCATATGATCAGTTATGAGGATGTTTTTTGGTAGTTTTCTGGACTTTGAACAAGTCAGGAACCTTGCTGTCTATGGAAGATGAGGGAGCTTTCAGATTTATAAATATAAATATAATTTGTGTAATAATACACACTTGGTGTATTCAATTGTTAGTTCAATTGGTACAGAAATCTTAAAAACTTCCATTTCCCGCTAACATTTGAGCACTGTTGAGTGCATTCTTAAACACCTCTGACTGAACAGAAATGACTGTGATTGGCCATGAAGGTCATCGTTCATCAATCTTCATCACAACAGCACTCAAATGTTAGTGGGAAATAGACATTTTAAAAATTTCAGTACTGATTGACTCTTTACTTTTGACAACCCTAGTTTAAACACTTTTAGAAACATATATCCCCCTCTCTCACAGAAGAAAGAAAATCATAAATGTTTGTGATGAAATAAAAATGAGCAAACGATTACTTTTTTTTTTAAAAGTCAACATTCATTGTTAAAGTTCCCTTTGCAGACCTTATTAAATCATCTTCCACAGTGACACAACATTATGGTAAAGTTATATAAGTACTATAGTAATAAATACACACTTGAAAACATGTGCATAAATGACTACCGGAAACTACCTTGCTGTAATGACAGACTGTCGGTTTGGTTTTAATGACTTTTGTGCGGTGTAAGCGCCAACCCAAGCTGATCCACCTCCTCTCATTGTATCCATAATAACCCTCCTCTTGAGTCCCCCTTCAATACTGTCTCAGTCAAATGACACTTCCAGCGCACTGAACTGAACCTAGCAGCCTTGCTTCAGTGCTCACTACTATCATATCCTGCACCGTTATTCTTCCTTGAGAGCTCTTCACACCGCCTTCAGAGCATTGGAGCCCGCCACCCTGCCTCATTAGGGCTCCTTCGCGCTCCGTCTCGAGGATTATACAAGCAAATCTCATTGTGGCAACACTTCAGACTGAGATAAGGGAAGTCATTTTCTTTGAGGGAAACGCTTGCAAGAGAGGCAGAGTGATTAATGAGCGTGATATATAACTTTATGTTTGATTAATTCTCAGTTGTGCTCATGTGATTGACAGGATTCTGACCCTTGTATGTATTGAGTGAGAGGGTTGAGTATGTGCTTGTGGTAATGAAGGAGGCGATAGACTGCAATGCACTCAGAAATAATAGGAGTACTTATATTGCTTATTGCCATTTCACATATATATATGCTTCTTTCCATAATATATATTATGGAAAGAAGCATATGTCATGTTTGTGTTACTTTGTTTACTTTGAGTGTGACTGGGACATTTAGCATCCTGAACAGAATTAAACTAGACAAAATGCCATTGGGAAAAACTTTTTAAAATGTCTTTTTTATTTTATTTTGTAAAATTATATAATAAATGTTTCCTTCTGTTTTTAAACTCTTGTAATGGTTATTGAAACGTTTTTTTCAAAGATGTGTGCAAACATACAGTATATACATTCCTATGATCAGAAGATTCCTTAGCATATAATTACATATTACATATGAAAAATTCATGGTGCCAGCACTTAAAGATAAAAAAGATAAAGATAAAAAAAGTTATTGATAGAAAAAAGTTTATTTAGAAGTTCTAAGTGATGGAAAAAGTACATCTGGGCTTTGAAATACAGAAAGCAGTGTTGCTTTTTCATTCATTTAAAACCTGTTTTAGCACATTTTCATTTGTTTTTAATCATTTTTTATTCTTTGTTTTTATTTTCTTATACTTGTATGTTATGCTTCTTCTATTTGTGTTTATGTAAAGCACTTTGAATGACCATTTTGTATAAAATGTGCTATATAAATAAATTTGCCTTGCCTTGCCTAATATCAAGCATAGGCATAGCTTGAGATTTTAGGTTGAGACAGGGGAAAACTGAAACTAATTTAACATTTAATTACCCCAAATAAAATAGCAACCTTTGAATGTTAGACAAACTGGAATAAAAATAAAAATGCAACAAAATAAGTATAATAGCTTTATTATTATTATTATTGTTATTATTATTATTCATTCATTCATTTTCTTTTCGGCTTAGTCCCTTTATTCATCTGGGGTTGCCACAGCGGAATGAACTGCCAACTTATCCAGCATATGTTTTACGCAGCGGATGCCCTTCCAGCTGCAACCCATCACTGAGAAACACCCATACACTTACATTCACACACATACTCTACAGACAATTTAGCTTATTATTATTATTATTATTATTATTATTACTATTATTTTTTTAACCATTCATCTTGAGCTTGTAGGCCTATAAAAATTAATTTTGTCAGAATTTTTGGCAGATTTCTTTATTTGTTTGTGTATTTATTTTTATTTAATACACGATTTATTCATTATATTTATTTTAATACTTTTCCATTGCTCTATGTCTCCAGTGTTTGTACACATTGCAGTAACATATTAATGTGTTCTTACATAGAAATGCAAGTCAGTTACATTTAAACATTGTGCAACAAAACTCTAAATCCGTGGCACAAAATATACATCTTATTCATTTCAAATGAAACAAATGTAGATAAATCCCACAAATGGATGGATCTCATGCATCTGGTAAAAGTTTTGTCTTTTTGTTTACTAAATGCAATTAGTGTCTCATAATTCGTTCAGTACACAAAATTAGTAGAGCTACTCTTGGCACTCCATAATGCAGAGTACGCCAGTTTATTCAAAACAAGAAGGCAAAGACTGTAACACTCATCCAAATTACTTGAAAATGACCCGAGGAAACCTGTGCATTTAATTTGAGTTTTGTTTCATGCGCCCTCCTCCATCATTCACCTCGACTGTAATCAAAAGGTTCTCTCATTATGTAGCACACATAAGGGAACAGTGGGACAGCTTCTAGCAAAACTGGCTGCTAAACTCACTTCTCAAAGCTGGAGCAGTGCCATCCCTCAAATGATCTGCTTTTCCCTCGGATCAATGTTTGTTGCTACTCTCAATGCCCCAAGTGACGTGCGAGATGGTGACAGCATATCCTATCAAAAGCTGGCGCAGACATCCCCTCTGGCCTTGTAGAAAAACAGAGTGAAAGCTTAAAGCGGCCAGCGCAATGCTTGAGTCTCCCACAGCAGGCGAGGGCTGTTGTAAATGAACACAAGGACGAAGTAAGTAACAAGAAGTTAATCAATAAGTCAACGCAAATGTGTGTGCACAACCCTAGCAGGGGCTATTTGTCAGCCAACTTGCCGTGCATGGCATATCCGAGGCATTCCGTGTCTTGTCTTCTCATGCACATCTCTCTGCCTTAATTTTTATTTCAGTGTGCATGTGTGCTAACGGGGAGAAGGGTAGAGATTTGCTCAGTGTGTCCGCCTGACTTGGCAGAAAGTGATCTTGTGTATGCATTAGCAGATTGCCTGTTGATGAGATGGGGATTTATAATGCACCGACTGATGGCAGTGATCTAGCTGTATAAATAAATGAATATGTGCACTGTTTAGTTTTCAGAGGACTATAAAACTTGATTTGTAAGCCTTTCTGTACTCACGAATGTCTGTATTAATATCCCTGTACTCCTTAGAAGACTCAAAGTCTGTATCTAACTCGATGAAGATCTGATGGGTGGACAAAAAGACATCAAAACCTGTCAATGGCAATGTAGCGATGAACCGAGAATCAGAACATTAACAGGAAGTGACTGAGCATGGCTTTGAAACAGATAGAATCAGCAATACCTGCAGTCTGGGAGAGAAGATAAGAGTAGAATATACAACATGTTATAGATTGTACTCTATGTAAATATAGCCAATGCTTTTTCTTTTTTTTTTCCCTGATTGATGTTGGCCATTTGTTTGAAATGTAAAAATGAAGAGCATCATTTTATTCCCATATTACAAAGCCAATGTCCCAGCTTATCTCTCTGGCAGTTGTGGTTTGTAGATCAATCTGTCTGTGCAGTAGGGTAAAGTTGTGTGTTTTATTTCATTCTGTCAGTGATTCAGTTGCACGGACAAACACTACTGTCTGATATCTAACTTTGGGAAAGTACAGTCTGTTTTAATGCTAGCACCTTCAGAAGTGCTAAAGAACAATTAAGTATTTATGGAAAATGTAAACAAAGACAAATTACTATGTTACACAACATTTTTGTCATTGCCATACCTCACAGTGTTTACTGTAACTAACTTCTTTATAGCCTTTCAGCTAATACCATTAAATGTAATATGTTTAAAGGTAAACAAGAAACAAGAATGGTTGGGCAGATTACTTCAATTCATCATCCCTTCACTGAAATTTTGGTTATGGACCTTTTGCATAGCCTTGTGTGTATACCAAACCTCACTTACCAAGGATTGGTCCATTATATGTACTTAATTTATTTTTTAACCTTGTTCATTGTTAAAATACCATTGTAAGAATGAAAATTATCATATGTATTTGTTTATATGGTAAAACATGTATTTTTCACCAAGTAGGTCCATACAGATTTCAAAGGCAGATACTGATAAGATCAGGGCCTGGTGTGTGGACTTTGGGGGTTTTACGATGTGGTCACATGTTGATTGGTCAGTTTGTGTGTCTCAGTATTTGGGCTTTGGTCACATGGTCAAGAAAGATACAAAATGGCTGAAAAAAACTTTGCTCTGTCTCTTTTCTTGCTCTGCTCTTTTTCCTGCTCTGCTCCTCTCTTGCTCTGGAGGCCATCTTCTCTGACTCTACTGATATCAGGCTCTCTTTGAGGCCTACTTACTGCTCTTTGTCTCTCTCTCTCTCCCTCCCCCTGTCCCTCTCTGTCTCTCAGGTAACTTTATTTTACATTTAAGCTGGGTATAATTTATGTCATATGTTTTTATCATTTCATGTTTAATCTTTTATACAGTTATTTTGTAATTAATTCAGTTGTAACCATAGATAATTATTGTCATTAAATCAATTCATTTTCAAGTATTTGTGAATTACTTTTGATTTAACATCAACATTTAATTGTTCCATATTGCAATACAATACAATCACATAACAGCAACGCTCTCCCACATTTGTAGCTATTAATACTGCCCTTATTTCCGTTTTTGGTATAAGATTGCAGAAGGATGGTTTGACTAGAAATGTACAGTTTTCACCATCATACTGATAAACTTTTTAGTCATTCGGCAAAACTACAGTTCGAACCGCTGTAGTTAAAATACCATTCTTACACCATGCATGATTGTTAAGGACTCCTCTTCTGCTCTTAGTTTGTAAATTCCACTGTTGCTCATGTTACATATTTGATGTTTAAATAAATAAATAATATATAACGTATATAACGTCCCCCTCACTTCTAGAAAGTGATTCTGTCCCCTGACTTTTTTTTTTTTTTTACCTATCACCAATATTTCTGTCTGTGTTCTCTGATTTGTTGCTTAGATTTGAGTGATCTAACATTCAGCCAATCACAGCGCAAATCTTCTGGGTGTGTCTACCATGTTCATGTTGCTCTTGCAAATTTTCTTAGTTCATCCACTTTGCAGTTTGGCTGCCTGGGGTAAAATGCACCCCAGAAAAAAAAGCAGAGGACGTTTACATACTTTTTTTTTTAACATACAGTGTGAGTATGTGATACAGTAGTGTTAAGTTGCAGTGACACAAATAGCACACATGAATGCTATGATTTAACCTTTGGGTCACATCACCACACAGCCGTTTCCCCCACTTTTTAAATGGCTATATGCACTAGAGAGTGGATTTTCACAACAAATGAAGGCATACGGTACATTCCAAACAGGATATATTGTCCTCGGAAGGGCAATCATGACCTCCATATTAAAGTGTCTTTACAAAAAAAGTGCTCAAATCTGGCCCCTTCAAAAGCAAGTTTGAATATTTGTGCATGGAAGTTATTTGGTGTCACACACTGAAGGGCTCATCCCTATGCTCTAATCCAGGGGTGCTGCAGTCGATTCGAATGTTATCAGTCGATTGAATGGGCGTTATCAGTGGTTTATTAGCTGATAGATATGGGCCAGTAGGGGCCTACTGCGCCTACTGGTAGCTTCAGAAGGCTGTTATCAACCATGCACATGGTTAATCTGCTGTTCTCGTGTAAATCCAGCAGAGGCCGCTTTGATTGACCTGCCCTCCTCCTTCCCTAAACCCAACGGTCATTATTTTTCCAAAAGCACCGATTAACCTGCCCTCCTCCTTCCCTAAACCCAACCGTCTGTTTTTAAAAAAGCAATAAAAACAAATAATTAACTTTTTTGGCTTTTGTCTAATCTGCTTTCTGAAACCATTCTTCGCCAGACTTGAACTCCTTCATCGCTGTCAATTCCGCACCACGTCACAAGTCTGCCGACGTACACGGTGAGCCACTGGAGAAACTGATAATAGCTCAAAATCCATTCATATGGAGGTAAGCGTGTATACCGCCATGCAGCGTTCGTTTTAAAGACAAAATGCAGAATGAGCCTATGCTTATTATTTATTAAATTATATTATTTCCCATTAATTGTATTTTATTAACGTCTACCCCTACCCCAACCCTAAACCCAACCGTCACAGTAATGTAAAATTTCCCATTAATTGTATTTTATTAACGTCTACCCCTACCCCAACCCTAAACCCAACCGTCACAGTAATATAAAAACAGATCTGGATCTGGAGTCTTCTCTATTAGTATAGCTGATTAACCATGTGGATGGATGATTACAGCCTTCTGAACCTACTAGTAGGCGCAGAAGGCCCCTACTGGCCCATATCTATCAGCTGATATCCACTGATAACGGCCATTCAATCGAATAATAACATTCTAATCGGGTGGGTGCTGGGTTATGTTTCTGGAGATATAACTTCCTGCAGAGTTCAGCTCCAACTCTTATCAAACACAACTAAACCAACTAAATATGATCTGAAAGAGCACCTGGCAATTAAATACAGGTGTGTTCTGCTCTAATCTCTTCAGAGGGATGAGCCATTCCGAATGTAACCCGGTGGTAGTATGATGATGTTATGACTGAGTGTGGAATCATGGAAGTTTAATTTTCATTGCCTCCTATTGGACTCCATATTATCTTACTTACTAAAGGTGCTGTATGTAATTTTTTAAGTGGTGTAAGTGTTGAGAAATGGAAGCCGTTTTTTTAAATCGAAATTGATGGTTAGGAGAAAATCTCCTTTTAACTTGGAAAATATTCCTTCTATCACATGTTGCTTTTAGTTAGGACATGACGTAGGCTCAATAGTCATCAATCTGGCAACCTGCACTTCCGTGGAATCGTCAGAAGAGGGACCGAGTCCGAGACCGAGTTTTGAACTAGGAGTGCTATACCTAGTTCAACCACTGGGTCTCAATCTTACATACTACACCTTTAACTTATTATTATGCTGAAGTAAGTATGCAGAGTAAGGCTGTCGAAGGAAATATTTTATGGCTGTTGAGATAATGAGAGATGCTGATGAGAGATGAGCATGATGCAGCACGAATGCAGCTTATGTTTTATTATGATACATGGTTTCTCCATTTTCTATAAATCCAAACCTTAAATAAAGGGTGTATTTCATCATTAGCATGGTGACACAGTACATGGTCCGTGCCAATAGTTAAAATGTATCCGTATGATATTTTTAGAAACATTTGGGCTAATGTTAGCAAAATATAAAACACTGTTCTGGTGTTTTTGAATATTTTAATGACAAATCGTACACATTGTGCCTTTAAAGGTACATAAACATAATTAAAACAATATTTTTATATATGATGCAAAGTGTTAGTGATACACTACACACTACAACACTAACCAACAGACTAACACCGGATAGCAGATAGTTAGATAATTAAGTGACAAGTTGTTTACATGAATGGCATCTTTCTGTGATTACTATATATAGAAGATGATACATTTGTGACATCTGTCAACATGTCCTCTAAGCCTGTTTGCACATTCACACAGTTTGCCTTGACAGATTTTAGACATGGATTTGCACATGGCAAGTTAAATGTGTCTTTGGAAAATGCATATAAACCTGAATTAATGAAAAAAAGTACTAACTACTGTAATAAAGGTAATTCTGTAAAACTGATTAGTCTAATTAACTGAATGCTCTCTTATGGCCTTGTGGATTCTACATTGTGTAAAATGGTGAATGAATTGCATAATCTAGCTGTAAAAATTCAATTAGCTGCACAGTATGTGATGAAATGTTTTAATTTTGGGGATAAATAAATAAAAATTAGTGCTGTATCAAATCTCAATGTGGACTAAGCGATGTAATCTTTGAAGTTAAAATTGTCTTCGTATATTGCCACAATGTTTATGGATTTTAAACATGGTCCAGAGGCATCCCCAACACTGCACATTTTGTGTATTTCCATGGCACAGCTGTTTCAAGATTCGAATTTGTTTGATTAAGGAGACATACAAAATGTACAGTTTTGTTTAGGAACCACTAATTTAGTGCACATGCTCAAGCATTGTATTTTCATTATCTGCTGTCTCTCTGTGAGGGCATAAACAGATTAACTTTATCTACACGAGTTGTCCTTACAATAACTTAATGATATCAAAGACTGGATGACCCTTACTATGCTTCTTTTAAACTCAAACGAGACGTAAGAAGTATTACTCTTTGGTGCAAAAGTCTATACACCGAAGCTTTCACAAATTGGATCTAGATGGATATATTGTTCCTTCATTCTATACAGTCAAAGACCTGAGTATTATATCAGACAGCAACCTGACCTTTGAAAAGCAATACTTCATATGTTACAAAAACAGGCTTTGTCTGCCTCAATGGCAAGTTATGGAATATGTTGTCTGTTCGGATGCAGAAAAACAAGCTTATTCATTTATGACCTCCAGACTGGATTATCGCACTATTAGCTGGTCACCTGACATATTAAACAAACAAGCCACAGTTATGTCAGAGACCCCACCAGGTCAAGGACATATCATATCATCCAAACTTTATCTTTACAGCTCCAGCAACCTATTAAGTTATGTGTTGATTAAAAAGTACTAGGTTTAGTTTTCGTCTTTTATTACAATACAATCCATCATGTGCTTGTCAAGTCAAACATCTCAGGATTCTGCTATCTAAAGCAAAGTTTTTTTGTTATTTTATTTTTTTTACATTCACATAATGCATCTCATATCTCCAGGTTACACTCATTACAATACACCCATATCAGAAAATAGCTTTACATGGAATGTAATGTATAGGAGATATGCTAATTGTTCTCATTTTGTCAGAGATTACAGCAGATCATGTTTTAAGATTTTAAGATTTAGATGACAGTAACAGCTGCACTCTGAACTCTGAAATCTAAATCCAAACACTTATTTTATACTTTGTTTGTTTGTTTGTTTGTTTGTTTAAAAAGACAAGCAAGACATATTTTATACTTTTTTTGTTTGTTTGTTTGTTTGTTTGTTTGTTTGTTTGTTTAAAAAACAAACAAGACAATCAGAATGCAAACACTTTGGGATGTCAGTCAATATGATAACAGCTGTACAATGCTTATATACTGTACATTCACAAATCACAAAAATGTTTTTAAGATTTAACACTTAAAACATCCATCTCCATATTTGCATGCTGCCTGTAATGGCAGAAACTGAACAGAATTTAGAAATTTGTTTTTGCTTTTGTGTTTTTTTTTTTATTATTAGTTTTTTTGTTGTTGCTGTTGTTTTACATTTCCCCCAGCTGCAGAGCTAAAATCACATTCTTACATGGCCTAAACTTCCAAATGTAAAAGCAATTAATTTACATTGATAGCCATGATGATGAACGCTTCAACCAGTGGATGACATTTCCGCATTTCGGAAAGGTAATAAATGTCTAAATGCAGCCAAACTCAATGACAAATATAAAGTTCAAAGTCTCATTTATAATTACAATCTCAGGGGTGTTAGGAATATTGTTGACATAGTCACTGTCAGAGGCTTTAGATGAAACCAGTTCAATTCAACAGTGTGCCGGTAAATCTTACTGTCTTTATGCATTTGGATTTTACACACAAAAACAAAACAAACAAACAAACACACACACACACGCACACGCACACACACACACACACACACACACACACACACACACACACACACAC
>CAIGQV010018273.1:2612643-2623496 GCA_903798115.1 Danio jaintianensis | reverse complement strand
ACACACACACACACACACACACACACACACACACACACACACACACATTTCTTTTTTTTTCTCTCTGCTTGAACACCACAATTAATTGGTTGGAAGAATCTGTTGTTTGTTTCAATATGATGTGGAGCTGGTATGGACTCTATTCACAAGGTGGTTATGATATGTTTAATGGTGAACAGCATTTTAAATCTTTGAAATTATATATATATGTGATAAATGGAACCATGGACAATGATCCAAAGCACACCAGGAAGTCCACTTCTGAATGGCGGAAGAAAAGCAAAAACAAGACTTTGGAGTGGCCTAGTCCTAACTTGAATCCAACATTTCTGCAGAGATGAGTGGGGCAAAATTCCTCCACAGCGCTGTAACTTATTGCAAGTTTTTAAAAATGATTTATTGCAGATGTTGCTGCTAAGGGTGGGCCAACCAGTTATTAGGTTTAGGGGACAAACACTTTTTTACACAGGTTTATGTAGTTTGGGATATTTTTCCCTTTAATAATTCATTCATTCATTCATTTTCCTTCAGCTTAGTCCCTTAATTTATCAGGGGTCGCCACAGCGGAACGAACCGCCAACTTATCCAGCATATGTTTTTACACAGTGGATGCCCTTCCAGCCACAACCCAGTACTGGGAAACATCCATACACATTCATTCACACACATACACTACGGCCAATTTAGTTTAATAAATTCACCTATAGCACATGTCTTTGGACTGTGGGGGAAACCGGAGCACCCCAAGTAAACCCACGCGAACATGGAGAGAACATGCAAATTCCACACAGAAATGCCAACTGACCCAGCCGGGACAGTGCTAACCACCCCCTTAATAATAAAAACCTTAATTTCAAAGCTGCATGATAGTTGTGTTATCTTTGACTAATATCTAAATTTGTTTGATGATATAAACATTAAAGTGTGACAAACATTAAAAAAAGAAATAACAAAATGACTGTATTTAAATGTGAAAAGGTTCTATAATAATAATGCCTTCAAAACCTTCAAATGAGCATTAAATTCAACAAAGTGTTGACAGTCTCTAGAATTTAAATGAACATGTCTTAAAGTCTTATTTTAGTTACAGAGTAGATGTCATTGACTTCTCATAAAGAAAAAAAAAGTCTTTAGTCACATGGAAATCGCTCAGTTGTGTCCGAGTGACTAAACCGCTCATAAGAAGGTTGTCGCTCTTTCTTGACAGCTCCTGTTTTCCTATCCTTATTCGGTTTGCCCCACCAACTTCCTGTCCCAAGATGCCTTATGGTCCCCAGCATCAAGACCAGGTCATTATTCTGACTTGCTGGGCCTGAACAGCACATCGGAGAGGATGCAGCAGGCAGAAATGGCTGTAAAGCTTGCTCTGGGTTTCTGAAACTTCAGTTTGAGGGCCACCCTTTGGGCAGAATGAGAGCATTCATGTGTGCATTGGTTTTTCCCCTGATAACTCTCCCCTTAAGCTGCTCTAGATTGTCCCATTCTGCTTCCTCTGCTGTTCTCCCAGTAGAAAAGAAGGAGCTTTAACAAAAGCTTTGGTAACATGTGACCTAGAAATCTCATTATATAGGTGCAATGTAACAGAAGACTTGCAATCACATGTAGTAAAATTAAAATTTAATATAAGGATGTTCTCAAAAATAATAATAATAATAAATAAAATTAAATAATAATAATAATAATAATGATAATAATAATAATAATAATAATAATAATAATACAAATCTGGGACTGATTGGGTTGGAAACCTACAAGACTGTCTTTTCTCTGTTGAATTGTTATATATGTATAATTGTTTTTAAACCCTCATCCAAATCAAGATGGTCAATATGGTCAAGTACAGCATAACCATTTAGGTAATGAAATTCAGATAACTAAAGCAGACAATGCATTAATGGGCAACTAAAAATAAAGAAAAAATAAATAAAGCGTTATTATTATAAAATAGCCAGTGGTAGTGAGAAATAACTGGTCATGTAAAACCCAGGACAAATGCTGATTGCAGTAGCAGGAGTTGCATTAAAATTATTAAAGTGGAAAATTAGTGTTCTTCAATTTTAATTTATTTCAATTAAAACTGTAATCATTATACTCCGAGTCTCTCTGGATAAAAAAAAAAGACAGCTAGTGAAAGTAAACATTGAGGGACAAGGGCTAGTATAGTAATACAGTATAATTAAAATGTTTGCCTTTTTTATATTTTCCCCTTTATTTGTATTATTTTAAAATAATCTTGTAAAGTATTACCTTTTAAATTGATAATTTAAATAATATTAATGTCACTATTATACTCAAGTTAAATTAATCCACAAGTAGTCAAATATAAAAGATAGTGCTACAGTAGAGCTTTGCAGAGCATGCTTCATACTTCTAATTACGTAAGACAGTAGGAAAAAAATGATCATTTGAAAATGAGTTTGCATTTAATCTCGGGGGAAATGAAGGTAAATGAACCCTAACTACTAGAGATATTTCATCTATATCTAGTTAGAGAGAGCTGCCAGAGGAGATGAATTTGATTCTGTGTGTGTGTGTGTGTAGGTGTGCGTGTGCGTGTGTGTGTGTGTGCGCGTGTTCATTGGTATACAACTATATAAGTGAATGAAGGAGCTGCAGCAAAGTGGCTAGTAGAAAGCAGGGGTTCTTCCAGAAGTTACTCTTATTTTCTGGGACCTCTCAGGCTATCATTAACATTTAAATCCCTGACCAAGACAAAATGCCTTTAACTTTCTCATGTATAAGGTACACTAAAGGCCCAGATATGTTTCAAAATGAAACTGAAAATTGAACTAATGAATATGAATCTTTTTTGCGCTAATAAGTGGCACTAAAAGTGTGTTCAGTGTTTTATAAAAAATAAAACATCTAAAAAGTGTTTGAAGTAAAATGTTGTGTTGTACAAAACTCATACAATGACAAAGTACAAAAAAAAATACAATTACTTTACTTAATACTACTTTAAATCTATATTAATTTCAACATATAGGCAATATCAATGCAACTATTTTAATTGTTTATTCTTAAATGTCAAACGTAGCATTTTTGCTTTATTTAAAAAAATATTTAAACATTTTAATAACAAACATAACATTTATCAGTTAACAAACTCAAAAACCTAAAAAAAGTTAATCATTATATGTATCAAAACATGAAAAGTTTTAAAGCAATGTCATATAATTAGAATATCATGACTCAAAAATGGTCTCTCAGTCTTGTTCTGTAGGCTACACAATCATGGGGAAGACAGCTGATTTGACAGTTGTCCAAAAGACGACCATTGACACCTTACACAAGGAGGGCAAGAAGTCACAAAAGGTCATTGCAAAAGAGGCTGGCTGTTCACAGACCTCTGTAACCAAGCACATTAATAAAGAGATGAACGGAAGGAGAAGAAGTGGTAGATTAAAGTGTACAAGCAATAGGGATAACCACACCCTGGAGAGAATTGTGAAACAAAACCCATTCAAAAATGTGGGGCAGATTCACAAAGAGTGGACTGCAGCTGGAGTCAGTGCTTCAAGAACCACTACGCACAGACATTGGTTTCAGCTGTTGCATTCCTTGTGTCAAGCCACGCTTGAACAACAGACAGTGTCAGAAGCGTCTCATCTGGGCTAAAGACTGGACTGCTGCTGAGTGCTCCAAACTTGTTCTCTGATGAAAGTAAATTTTGCATTTCCTTTGGAAATCAGGGTCTCAGAGTCTGGAGGAAGAGCGGAAAGGCACACAATCCACGTTGCTTGAGGTCTAGTGCAAAGTGTCCACAGTCAGTGATGGTTTGGGGTGCCATGTCATCTGCTGGTGTTGCCCCACTGTGTTTTCTGAGGTCCTAAGTCAACACAGGTGTATACCAGAAGGTTTTAGAGCACTTCATGCATCCTACTGCTGATCAACTTTATTGAGATGCAGACTTCATTTTCCAACAGGATTTGGCACCTGCACACAGTGCCAAAGCTACCAGTACCTGGTCCATGGTATCCCTGTTCTTATTTGACCAGCTAACTTGCCTGACCTTAACCCCATAGAAAATCTATGGGCTATTGTGATGAGGAAGATGCGGTATGCCAGACCCAACAATGCAGAAGAGCTGAAGGCCACAGAGCAACCTGGGGTCTCATAACACCTGAGCAGTGCCACAGACTGATCCACTCATTGCCACACCACATTGCTGCAGCAATTCAGGCAAAATGAGCCCCAACTAAGCATTGAGTGCTGTGCGTGCTCATACTTTTCATGTTCATACTTTACAGTTGGCCAAGATTTCTAAAAATCCTTTCTTTGTATTGGTCTTAAGTAATATTCAAATTTTCTGAGATACTGAATTTGGGGTTTTCATTATTTGTAATCAGAATCATCAAAATTTAAAGAAATAAACACTTGAAATATATCAGTCTGTGTGGAATGAATGTATACATTATACAAGTTTCACTTATTGAATGGAATTACTGAAATAAATCTACTTCTTGAAGATATTCTAATTATATGACCAGCACCTGTAAAGGCATCCTACTCCAGCAGGGACTCCATGTAAGGCAACCATGCTAACCACCCTTTGACCTTTTAAGTAATTTAATTAAAGTTACTTATACTTGCCTTAAATATTTTTTTATTAATTCAACACGTCTGCATAAATCAATCCAGAGAAGCAGACTAATTATATTTTGTTTACAAATATATATTTATGTTGCAAAATACTTTTTTTCAACTAAAGAAGGCTATGTTTCATTTGTCAGACAATTTCAAATCTTTAAACAATGCATTGAGTAAGAGATGAGACAATACAGTGAAATAAATCAACTTTTTGAAGATATTTTAATGTGTGGGTGTTTACCAGCATTGGATGTGTCACAGTCAGACCAGGCTCCCCTCTCCACTCTATCACCCTGAGCATCGTCACCTGTGCACTAATCAGCTTCATACCTGCCCCGCATCACTGTTCATCACCACAGCCCCATAAATAGTGTTAAATAATATCTAACTTGTAGAACTGTGATAAATACTGTTTCTGTTTCCTTTTATCTCCTGTGTCTCCCATGTTCCGCCTAGTGTTGTTATCTCCTGGTTCCACGTCTGGTCCTCATCCTTTCCCCAGTGTGTGTGTGTGTGTGTGTATGTGTGACAATTCCACTCCCATCCTCAGGCCCGTCTCAAGACCCTCAATCCTACCTCCAGTATCCTCCATGTTCGTCCTAGTATCCATCGTTGCTGGTTTCCCCAACTGGTCTTCCTCTGGTCCCTGTGTGTGAGTCTGAGTTCCCCACTATCTGCCACAGCCCGATCCACGATCCCCATGCCAAGCTAAACCTATCTGCCTCCACTATTTACTGTTTTACTATTTACTCCTTAATAAACTTTGTTGATCTTTACCATCTCTGCTTCTGACTCTTTCTGTGACAGGAGGTTGTACTCTCAATGCTGGGTATAGCTGGTAGGGTATTTGTTATGTAAAACAATTGCCAGAGTCATTTCTGGTTTCTTCCACTGTGGTGACCCCAGATAAAGCAGGGAATAAGCCAAAAGGAAAAAAGGCAATACAGAAAAGTGTTTTGAGGTCTTAACATCTCACTGTGCAAGTAACTGTGAAAACACCTCTTAACTACCTCATGATCTTCCCCTGTTTGAGAAGTGAGAAGGGCAGAATGTCAAGTAAAACATCAGTCTATTCTCATTTTAATACCATATTCTGGCAGGGAGACACTAAGTCATTTAAACAATAGCACATATGTTGTGTAATATGACATATGTTCTGCAATATAGTTTACTGCCATTTTGGTATGAGCGACAACATATCTCCCCCCCCCCTTTTTTTTTTTTTTGTGCGAGGTCTAAAAAATAATTGTACATTTACTTGCTTATGTTGAAAACTAAAAAATCATACACAATAAAAGCACTGTCCAATCAAAGTGCAGATACAGTACAATGTTAGTAAGAATTTATCAAGTATAGTAGGAAACTATAATCTTTTAATTAACATTAATAGAAGTTATAGAGTGTAATGGTAACATTTTTATTGGCAAACCAACAGTTTTCAGTACTGGTTTGTGATGTCCAATAAATGTCAACACTGGAAGTCTCTTAAATGTTTTTTTTTTCTTTCCCAGTTTTGCAAAAATTTAGATATATGCACATATTTTCATCAATATGAGCTATCCATGGGCTCTCTCAAACATCTGTATGATTTTAAACATTGTGAAAAACTTTGAAGATTTGTTTTTTTCTCAAACATTGTAGGCATAATAGAAATTACTTTTCTTTTTTTCCTCAAAGTGAGTATTAGTCAATTGTACCAATCTTACATTGCAAAGCACGTTGTTTCAAACCTTTTCTTCACCATGCGTCATGAATGGAGCTTCAAACACACCATAAGATGACATTTTCTCCCATTCTTCCTCAAAGTAGTACATGCTTAACCTGTACTTAACCTTGCCTGAGCATACAACTGTGTGGGCCACAGGTGCAGAAATTGAAAGACGTCGAAGAATTGCCAAGGGTAAGGAGGTCATTCCCCGTAAATAGCTATAGCAGATGTGTGTAAAACCACGAGCACACTCTCCTCGTTTTTCCTCGTCATATCCAAAGTGCAGATTTGCAGAAACCGTTTCTTATCTGTAATTTTTCAGGAACCCATGATTATGTTCCATAAGTACTGTGCTGGGATCAGAGGGATCGTGACTCAGGACAACAGAGAGAATAATGTGAGGAGGGCGGCTTTCTAAAATCAAAATGCAGGAGGTCGAATGGTCAAAATATGAGAAAGTTAGCTTTTTTTATGCAATCTTGGTTTAGAAAAAATAAAAATAAAGGGTGGTTGTGGGTGTTTGAAGCATTTATGAAAATGCCTCTATCTAAAAATATCAACACCATGCATTATTTCTCAATTAGTATTTACATCATTTTCATTTACAAGGCTTATTTGCTTATATATAAGAACAAATCACTTTTTTTGACAATAGATTTATATTAACATCAATGAAATGCAGAAACTCAGCTAGAGGTAAATGAACAGGATATCGGATTTATATTCCACAATTATGTGAATATGTATTTAAATTATTAATAATGAACTTAATTACATAATCATTATATAAGGATTAACTGACTAGTTAAAACTTTTAAAAGACAAAATGACTTACATGTAGTCAGTTTCCTTTACATTTAGATTTTACCTTCTAGATTTTCTGCTTTGTGTAGTTGCATCCTAAAGACTATTTCTGCATTCAAAATGGGATATATCGCCCTCCTAAGGGCACTTCAGAGTGAAAACAATCAGCTGTCATATTGAAGTGTCAATCCAAAACAAAGAGCTCAACACTGGGCACTTTGCAGGGCCCTTCGAAATTAACTGATGGATACTTTAGGCCCCCATGATCCGTTGTGCAGGAAAAAAAAAGATGTTCTAATGCCTTTGAAGCTGTCAATACAGAGGGTAAACCCTCTGACGGGATTTGGGCACAGAGATGAGACCTTCCTAATTAAACGCAGTGTATTTGTTCTTTAGAAAATGTGTTTTCACTGCAATTTGCCTAATTTAAAATGGTAAATGAACAGCATCAGCACATTAATGAACAAATAAATTATTGCATTATTCAGTGTTTGCAGAAAACACAACCATAATTGTTGGTAGTTGTAGATGTGGGCAAAAATGGCAGACTGCTGCACAGATGGTTGAGTTACTGTCAGCTTAGGATGAAGTACCTAACTAAAATTTATGGGAAACTCATGCTTTCAACAATTCCCTGATGTTCATAATAATTTCAATGTCAAAACAATGAGTAAAAATGCAGTCTTTTACTTGTGATTGTGCACTCGAAAATGAAACCACTAAAGTGCCCAAGGCAATAAATCTGATTATGTATCAACTCAATTCAATTCAAGAATATTCGTATAGTGCTTTTCACAATAATTATTGTTTCAAAGTTTCACAGTCAAGTTCAAGTTAAACTGCAGTTTTATAGTATATAGGTGATGTCTATGTGTACATGTTCAATAAAGCGTATTTGTGTATTAATTGTATGTGTTGTCCTCAAAGTCCTAGATTGGCATCATCTCTTCACAGGTCTTGGATCTCATTAAGTGGCGCTGCACAATCTCTAGAGGCTTTGGGATGGGCATCCCCAGGTGGAAACAGAGAACATATATACACTGGAAGGCTGGCCAGTGAGAGCATATTGTGCTTTTCAGAATAATAAGCATTGCAAAAAATGCATTTCAGAAAGGTTGGGAAGAGTCAGTGTTAAATGCTAATAATGTGAGTTTGAATGCCATCTTACATGACATTTATTGCCATAGTACTGAAAGCAGCAGCAGATAGTTCACCTCAGATCTTGAAAATAAAATAAACTGTTTGAAATTGAATTTTAAAACTGTGAAATAATGCAAATCAACACATACTGTATCAGTGATTCAGCATGTACATTTAATAATGTTAAAGAGGTTTAATATGTATTAATTAGTTTATAAACCTTACCATTTCATTGGAGTGCAGTGAGTGCATATTCTGTGCTTTTGAATGGCTCTATTTAAATTTCTGCCATGTTTCGTCTGGTGCAAGCCAAGTTGCTTATCACTGCAAATCTCGTCAAGTAGCGTGTTGTTAATACACGGGGTTACCACCTCATGTGGAACTCTGAATCTGCGTCTCATTTCGGAGTCTGCTACTGTCCACCGGAGGTCGAATTTTTGGTCGCAGATGCATACTTTGAGAGCCTTCCAGACTGAAGGAATCAAATACGCAGTTTCCCAGAAAGGCAACCCAGGGTGCTGAAATATAATTGTGTAAACTGGAATTGGGCGAGT
This sequence comes from Danio jaintianensis, assembly GCA_903798115.1. Taxonomy (NCBI): domain Eukaryota; kingdom Metazoa; phylum Chordata; class Actinopteri; order Cypriniformes; family Danionidae; genus Danio; species Danio jaintianensis. The sequence continues at coordinate 2,614,700 of CAIGQV010018273.1, read as the reverse complement.
TAAATGAACCTAAAGACAGACGTTCCGGCACGGAATGCACATGTTCATAGCATTGTTTTTTCAGATAAACAAGAAAGTTCACTTTTCTTGAATATCTGCAAACATAGTATGGTATTTTTATGCTTTAGAAGAGTCAAAAACTTACATGTAAATCACATTAAGATTGCGTTTACCTATCTTGTGTGCTTCACCTGACTCCTGAGCTCTCTGCATCCAACAGCATACAAAGTGAAGCATACCTGAAAATGTTAACCCAACGAAACCCGAATGCATATGTGGTAGGCACTTTTAGGTGTTTGCTCCATGAACAGGTCTACCCTTTTGTTTACCTTTTCTTTATACATGGACAATGCCATTTAGGCACTAACTTAAATACACTATCTCAACTAATGCTTTCATCTCAGACATACCTCCATATGTAATTAGAATCAACATATTAAACTCTAGAAAAACACACTTATGAAATCATTTTGTGTAAGCGCTCTATAAACATGATGCATGAAAAATGACAAATTTAGGATTAGCTCAATAATACATTAGAGTCAATACTGAGCTGAACAAAACCGTGTGTCATTGTTTCTATACCAATTTTAATTGTTTTTTGTTTTGTTTTATTTTGTTTTGTTTTTTTTTAGGAAGGGGAAGTTTTTTATGATCTTGACCCGCTACAAAAAGTGGTCCATATGAAGATAGATAGGTGAAGTAAACATATTTGATTACAAATCCTAGACACAGTTATGTCATTTTGTTGTATATTTATTTTGTGATGTGCAAAGAACTGGGTGGTGCAGTGGCACAGTGGGTAACGCTGTCACCTCACAGCAAGAAGGTCGCTGGTTCGAGCCTCGGCTGGGTCAGTTGGCATTTCTGTATTGAGTTTGCATGTTCTCCCCATGTTGGCGCGGGTTTCCTCCAGGTGCTCCAGTTTTCCCCACAGTCCAAAGACGCGCTACAGGTGAAATGGGTAAGCTAAATTCTCTGTAGTGTATGTGTGTAAATGAGAGTTTATGGGTGTTTCCCAGTGATGGGTTGCAGCTGGAAGGGCATCCGCTGCGTAAAACATATGCTGGATAAGTTGGCGGTTCATTCTGCTGTGGCGACTCCTGATTAATAAAGGGACTAATCCGAAAAGAACTGAATGAATGTGTAAAGAACTGCACAAAATTAATCTTTTATTTGTCAATAATATGTCCCTGTAAATATAATCCATGTGAAAAGGAATATAATGTTGCAATCATATTGCCCCATAGCATTCAATTCACAAATTTAACAATGTGTGGTTTTGCAAAAATGTAGGCTGATGCATGTTGTTCCAAGGAGCCTCTGTTGCAAAAAAAATCGAATAGATCTTAATCTTAAAATATGTCATCATTCATAAGGCACAGCTGTGTCGCCTTGATGCTACAAGCCACACAATGCAAGCCGTACACCAAAAGGCCATGCATGAGGTCACTTCCACTCATAAATTGGAAGGACAATATCCTAGTGATACCAGATGAGTCAAACATTACTTTTTTTTTTTCTTCTCTGCGAACAAGGCTTCTGTATATGTAAGTGTCATGAGGTAATAACTGCAACAAGATTTTTTTCCCCAGCACAGGCTATTAATAGGACAGAAACAATGTGACCAGTAGTGTGGACATAGCATAGAAGATCCGTTCTGGAAAAAAAACACACCCACCCACACACATGCCACTTCCACTCGGGAGTATATACTGGATAAGTGCAACAACACAGGATGATTACACATGAACACTCTCATCCACACACACCTAAGCACAGATTCTCTGCTTCAGGTAAATAAGAGCTAAAATCTAAATGCTCATTTGAAGAGGGGGCTTTCAAGACCTCAAGAGGTTATGTGCAGCATCCAGTTTACCAGGAAACAAGATGGAAAAAACACGAACATCTAATTTAATGCACAGAGAAAGCTATTAGTTGCTGCATGAAAACCCTTTCTATCTCTGTGTCCTTCTCTCTTCGTGTCACACACGCACACGCACACACACATGCACACACGCACACACACGCACACACACACACACACGCACACACAC
>CAIGQV010018273.1:2591092-2607550 GCA_903798115.1 Danio jaintianensis | reverse complement strand
CACACACAGCACAGCAAGGCATGCCAATGAGCCACACACTCTCATACAAACATCAGAGAAAATTACACATACACTCTCAAAGAAGGCTGTTTGCACTCATACACCACTGCGAGTGAGTGAGTGAATGAGTGAATGAGTCTAATCACTGAAGGTAACCGAGTGTGTCATTTTGTTTTTCATGATCATTTCCACCCTCTCTGTGACACTTAAGCTGGTTTCACACCACACTTATGTACATCAGCAGACTCATGTTAGTGTTTCTGCTGTGTAACTAGACTGTGAAGAAAAGCATTTTTTTGGCCTATGTCCTTTAATGCAATTATTTCTGGCCCGTATTTCCTTTAATAGCCTAATGGTCATAAATTATAAAATTGTAATCAGGAGCTGGCTACTGAGCGGGATTACATTTACATCCAGATGGTAATTAATCTACATGGAATGACAAAAAAGCTCAAACTGGAGCTCTAAACTGCTCTGAATCAGCTGCTTGAGTGAGATTTGCTAAAAATAAAGTACTGTCAGTGTGTGCGTGCGCGTGTGTGCGTGTGTGTGTGTGTGTGTGTGTGTGTGTGTGTGGTGTTTTCTCTTAACATCATACTACACAGCTGTGTATTACAGTTTTTTTTTAAATTCATTTTTAAAAAAAAATTATTCATTTTAAAATTCATGTAATGGAAAAAAGCAGGATTTATTTTTAGCAGTCCAGTCAATTCCAGTCTTCAGTGTTTCATGATCTTTAAAATGTATTTTTATTATTATTATTATTATTATTATTATTCATCCATTAATTTTCTTTTCAGCTTAGTCCCTTTATTAATCAGGGGTCACCACAGCAGAATGAACCGCCAACTTATTCAGCATATGTTCTATGCAGCGGATGCCCTTCCAGCTGCAATCCATCACTGGGAAACACCCATACACACTCATTCACACACATATACTACAGACAATTTAGCTTACCCAATTCACCTATAGCGCATGTCTTTGGACTTATGGGGGAAACCAGAGCACCCGGAGGAAACCCACGCGAACACGGGGAGAACATGCAAACTCCACACAGAAATGCCAACTGACCCAGCCAAGGCTCGAACCAGCGACCTTCTTGCTGTGAGGCGACAGCGCTACCCACTGCGCCACCACAACGCCACAATTTTTGGTAACAAACATTTTAAGGTCTTCATTACACGTTCCATGTACTGTAGTAATTACAACTAGTTATGCATAATTACAGATATAATACTTACAAAAAATTATTACCCCTATATCTAACCAGCATTATAGACCTATTCATATAGTAATTACATGTTGTTATTTGATATATTTAAATAACATCAATTGAATTAAAGTTAGACTGTAACATGGACACTTTAAAATAAAGTGTAACCTCATTTCTTGTAACACTGCATTTGCTTAAGTTTTTGCAGTCAATAAAGGTTCAATTAAAGCGCCGAGGCGTAAAGTAGTAGTTTCTTATTATAGGGCCCAAAGCAAGAGTTGTTTTTTTGTATTTCAAAACAAAACACAAAACACAATGGCAACATATTTTAATGGCAAACTTTTATTTTATTTGAATTAAAAAATCATTAACGCTATCAAAATGTTTATCCAAAACATTACTGTACAATAACTTAGTTGTTTTCTTTAAAAGTAGAATAATAATATTAATAATAATAATAATAATAATAATAATAATAATGTAGGGCCGCACGGTGGCTCAGTGGTTAGCACAGCCTCCTCACAGCAAGAAGGTCGCTGGTTTGAGTCCCGTCTGGGCCAGTTGGCGTTTCTGTGTGGAGTTTGTATGTTCTCCCCGTGTTTGCGTGGGTTTCCTCTGTGTGCTCCGGTTTCCGCCACAGTCTAAAGACATGCGGTATAGGTGAATTGAATAAACAAAATTGTGTGTGCATGAATGAGTATGTATGGGTGTTTCCCAGTACTGGGTTGCAGCCAAGGGCATCCGCCCGTGTAAAACATATGCTGGAATAGTTGGCAGTTCATTCTACTGTGGCGACTTCTGAAATAGAGACTAAGAAAATTAAATTAATATTGTTTAAATCACTGATCAATGATCAGCATTTACAGTCAGCTTTATTCTGGATAAGGAAACAGTGCAGAGTGTGGTTTGCATAGAAAAGTATGTGTATGTGTGTGTGTAAGGGTGGGATGTATGGGAGGGGGTGCTATTACATGCATTGTGGATGCTTAACACATCAAGCACACCCACAGAACTGTACCTGACTCCAGTGTATGATTTGAAAACAAAATCACAGAAACAATGACATTTGCAGGTTTCCCAAAAACTCCCACCATCCGTTCGGTACAGACAGGTGTCATCAAACTGTGCCAGATGTGCTTTGTCACATGGGTCAAACAAACTGTGCAATTTTTAAAATGACACCTTTACAAAAAGCTTACTTATATGTCTCTATTCCCATTTGGCTGAAGTGTTTTAATACTTTAAAAATATACACACACAGGAGCTTTAATACAGTCCCAAGAGATAAGTTACAATCTTTTGGCTCAGATCATAATGTGTGTGTAAAAAATATTTCATCTGCAGCAAAGCATAAGGAGCTATGATTAATTGTGTGCAGTGATTTTAATGTAACTGTCACCAAGATCCTGAAAGCTTTCCTTACATATCTTTACCCATAGACTTTATTTAAAAATGCATGAAAGTCCTTTCAGTGCTGTACTCATTAGTTCTTATAATGCAGAGTCTGTGCCAGCATCGACTGAATGCTTGACATCTGACCAATACTTCAGCAATTTCATTTCTGTGGCTATATTTTCACATTTGTCTTCTTTGAAAATATACTCAAATGTTGTAAGGTAAAAGCTTATAGTCTGTTACAATTAAGTAGTGATTATTTACACGTATACTAAGGATAGGTTCATAAGTGTTCAAATAATGACAGAACAATAACTGAGGTAAGGGGTATGTACAAAAATTTACTGGGCTTTTAAACAACACAATAAAACAAGAAACTCAGTCTGTTAAGAGCATAAAATCAAGGTGTGCTGTAAAAGACCCAAAGTGATAGTCCACCTGTACAATTCAAAACAATGATAATACACAAGCTTGCAAGACTACTGTGGAAAGATAAGTCTCTCATGTGCCAGTGTCACTCATATACAAGTCAAAGGTAAGGTCCTGTCCATCCAGGGTCAGTGTTAGCCTAGTGAGGGCTTCCTGGGGGCAAGGTGGGGGATGTCCATGCAGGGCCAACTCTAATGAGCCAACATTTTGCCATTGAGCAAACTTTTAAGGGTTTTGTGAGGTTTTTTAGTAAATAAAAACAAACTATTGGCCTAAAAACATTTTAGTTAACTGAAATAGAATACAATTTTCACAATAAATGACAAACTAAATTAAACAACAGTCACTGAAAAACTAAATGAAATGAAATAATAATTAGCAAAAATAAAAATCCTTTTCAGAATTAATAAGCACTGATGTTGTGTCGAAGAATCAATGCATCAGTAAAGTACATCATTAGACAAAAACATAAGACATATGTTCTAACCTTATCCATTTGACAAATAAGTTGTAAACCAAGCATGTTTAACTACATAAATGATATTTAACATTAGTATGTTTTAATTTGTAGTTTTATTCATTTAAGATGCATTTGTATGGTTTTTGGGTTTAGTGTCCATGTCAAAGTATTATTTTATTTTTATTAAGAGGTTTGCGCAATAGTAAGCTGTGCAAAGAATAAAGTTTAGTCATTTTCTGTGAGTTCTGCTAAACTATAATTACAAACTGAATATATATATATATATATATAAGTCACGGGGTGAAGAATCACACGACAAGGTTGCTCAAAATAAAGGCCCCGGAGGGTGGATTTATTTTCAAACAAAAAAAATGAGTGATCAATGAAGGTAAGTTGGAAGGAGTGCTCTGGCAGGTGGTGTGCTCTTTTATGCTGCAAGGGCTCCAGTGGATGCTTCTCTGGGTTCTTTCTGGTCACCAACTGCTGTCTGTGGATGTAAAGGAAAAGGGTGTTAGTTCTTTTCACATGGAGAGGTTTCTCACCCTTTTCCAAGCTTGAGTGGCTTGTATAGCCCTTGGCTGATGAACTGCAGCTGGTTCCAATCTGACTGAGCCAAGGAGGTGCAGGTGATCCTCATCTGTAATCAGGGTGACGCTGGTGATCCTCGGGACGCTCGTCACACTCCCCCCCTAAGCGTTGTCCTGGTCCTGTGGATGATATGAGACAGTATGGGAGAAATAGGGGGTGGATGGCTGGGGAGTGACCCTTGACAGACCTGCAAAAGCCGCCCAGATCCGAAAGAGACCATCAGCATTGGTGTTGGCGGCTCCAGCCCGATGACGCACTACAAAGTGGAAGTCCTGTAGTGCAAGGAACCACCTGGTCACCTTGGCGTTGGTGTCCTTTGCTCGGGCCATCCACTGTAGAGGAGCGTGGACGGTGACCAGGGTGAACCTCCGGCAAAGGAGGTAATAACGCAGCTCCAGGACTGCCCACCTGATGGCCAGGGCCTTCTTTTCCACTATGGCATAGTTTCTCTCGGCTGGGATGGGATCAACTTTCTAATGTATAAGATCGGATGCTCCTCACCTTCCTGGATTTGTGACAAGACAGCTCCAAGTCCTGTATCGGAGGCATCCATCTGCAGCAGGAAGGGGCAGCTAAAATCCGGGGCTCGGAGTACCGGTTCCGAGGTGAGGGCTGTTTTTATTTTCAGGAATGGTTTTTATTTTATTCACTTGACCTTCTCCGGCTGCCCCTTCCTGGTCAGATCTGTAAGAGGGGTGGCTAAGGAGAACTGATCCCTCCTGAGAAGTTAGGGATGAAGCAGCGATAGTACCCTGCCAACCCTAAGAAAGCTCGTACCTGGGTCTTAGACTCAGGCCTTGGGGCTGAGCGCACCGCCTCCACCTTTTTGTCTTGTGGTCGGATGAGTCCCCTCCCAACTTGGAACCCCAGGTATTTTGCCTCGGAGAGCACGAGATGGCATTTGCATGGGTTGGCGGTGAGTCCAGCCTTTCGGAGCTCTGACAACACCCTCTGCAGACGCTCTAGGTGGTCCTCCCATGCCTCAGAGTGGATCACCACATCATCCAAGTAGGCTCCGACATAGGCTTGGTGAGGCCATAGAAGGATATCCATCATTCTTTGAAAAGTAGTAGGTGCCCCATGAAGGTCAAAGGGAAGGGTCCGGTACTGCCAGTCACCACTAGGGGTGGAAAAAGCAGTTTTTGGTTTTGTATTTTCAGAGAGTGGTACTTGCCAGTAGCCTTTTGTAAGGTCCAAGGTCGAGATGTACTGGGCCCTTCCCAATCGATCCAACAGCTTATCCACCCGAGGCATGGGGTAGCCGTCAAAGTCAGATACTTTGTTGAGGCGGCGGAAATCATTGCAAAAGCGGAGGGTGCCGTCAGGTTTCGGTACCATCATGATTGGGCTGGACCATGGGCTGTATGATGGTTCTATCACCCCTAACTTCAGCATTTTTTGTACCTTCTCTTCAATAGCCTGCCGACGAGCCTCAGGGACTCGGTAGGGTCGCTGCCTGACAATGACTCCTGGAGGTGTCTTGCTGTCATGATGAAGCATGGAGGTCTGCCCGGGAAGAGAAGAGAACACATTAGAAAAGTGACCGATCAGGTGCTGCAGTTCCCCTTTCTGAGCAGCCGAGAGTTGGGGGTTGATATCCACAACCACAGGATCGGAGGTGGCGAGGGCGGCGAGTTGGTCTCTAGTCCCAATCCACTTTTTCAAGAGATTAATGTGGTATAGCTGGTCAGTTCTTCTTTTTCCAGGCTGCCGTACACGGTTCGTAACTGGCCCGATTCTCTCTAACACTGTATAGGGGCCCTGCCAGGAAGCCAGGAACTTACAGGCAGCGTTGGGGACTAGGACCATGACTCTGTCTCCGGGCTGGAATTCCAGTGATTGGGCTGCGTGGTTGTAGTGGCGCTGTTGGGCCTGCTGTGCTTTGACCAGATGTTCCCGAACTAATGGCATGACACGGTCAATCTTCTCCCGCATTTGTTTCACATGATCCACTATAGACCGATGAGCTGCTGGCTGTTGTTCCCAGGCCTCCTTTGCCACATCCAGGAGGCCACGAGACTGCCTGCCGAAGAGAAGCTCAAACGGGGTCAAGCCAGTTGAGGCCTGTGGGACTTCCCAAATGCTGAATAGAATATAGGGCAACATCAGGTCCCAGTCACGTTTGTCCTCTGCAGCGACTCTTCTCAGCATCTGCTTTAAGGTCTGGTTAAATCGCTCAACCAAGCCATCCATCTGTGGGTGGTATACCATAGTCCTCAACTGCTTCACCCTCAACAGCCTGCAGAGGTCAGCCATTAGCCGGGACATGAAGGGGGTACCCTGATTGGTCAGGATCTCCACTGGGATGCAGGAAGAGCTCCTGCGCAATGGCTTTGGCGGTGGCTTTTCTGAGTGGGACTGCCTCTGGATACCGGGTGGCATAGTCGACAATCACCAGGATGTGTTCATGTCCCCAGGCAGACTTTGGCAGCGGCCCTACCAGGTCCATCCCGATGCGCTCGTAGGGCACCTCGATGATGGGCAAAGGAATCAGCGGACTGGGGGGAGGGGTCTTAGGCGACGTCAGCTGGGACAGGCTTGACAATACCGTTTTACATCAGCCTCCAGGCCTGGCCAGTGAAAACGGTCACGGACTCGCTGAACCATGTTTCCAGCTCCAAGATGTCCAGCCATGGGGTGCGAATGTGCCAGCTCCAGCACCGTCTCCGTTTTGGAGTGTGGCACGACCAGCAACATTTTTTCCTCCCCCCGTCACTGAGCGACCCAGTAGAGCAGGCCATTCTGGACCACAAAGTGCGGGAGAGGGTGGGGGCCAGGCTGAATTTCTTTTCCCTCGATGACCCGGACCTGGGTCCAGCAATGCTTTAGCCTGTCATCCCCTCGTTGTTCCTTGGCAAATGAGAACCCTTCTGTCACCTGTTGGAACACATCATAAAACAGATTAGGATTTTGGGAGGGGGACTCACCATCTCTCCCGCTGTCTGAGGCCAGAAGGACGGGCCGCTGATGGCGTATTCGAGATGGCCTCCATTCCACGACGGCTCCCTCTAGGGCTGACCGGCTGGGCAACAGCTGCTAGTAGGCGATCCAATCCAGGCCAATCTCTCCCGAGTAGCACAGGCACTGGAAGGTCCTTCACCACTCCCACTTCTATTGGCCAGGTATCAGGGCCAGCAGAAATGGTCCCTTTTCGCACTGGAACTTGGCGGGTATCCCCGTGGACACAGGTTATGGGTAGGGAGGCTTTAGATTCTGCCCGTGGGGCTAATATCTTTGCCTGCACCAGGCTAACTGTACTGCCTGAAGCGGTCTCCCATTAACTTGCACAGGGACTTCAGGAGCTCCCACAGGTACGTCACGGTGGACGATGCAGCCAGCCAGGTTCTTGCAGGGGGTGCGGGGACCTCCATTGGCATGGGCTCGTCCTGCGGTGAGGGAGCCACCGGCCTGCTTACCAGTCGCTGGGTGCCCTCTGGCATGCGTCGCTCCTGAACCACCCTCCGAGGGAATGGCAGCGCTCGCTCCCCTCCTTCTCGCTGAAGGGTTGCCTCCGCCAGCTCGATGGCCTCGATAAGTTGCACAGTGGTACTTGGATTGCTCATTCCGACCACTCGTCGGTGTGAACGGGGAAGAGCACGAAGCAGTCGATCCACGACAAAGCGTTCTGCCACTTGGCTGGCCGTCGGATCCCCCTCCAGTAGCCATTGCTGTGCGAGTCGCATTAGTTCAGCAGTTTGTATGTGCGTTGTGCTTCACCCGTCAGCAGTGGGGCCAAGACCCGTGCCCAGTCATCGGGATTCCATCCTTCACTGGTGGTGGTGGTTTCGAACATTTGAAGGTAGGATTCAACATCATCATGGGAAGTCATCTTTGGTATGAGCTGGGCAGCTCGCACTCGGGGGTTTGGCAGCGGGACACGTTGTGCAGCGGCTGTACGCAGCGCCACAAGCTTCTGGTCGGTTTGATCTTGGCAGGTTGCGAGGTGTTCAGCTGTTTGTTGCTGGCGGATGCTAACCTCTTTGAGCCGCTGAAGTAGTTCATCCATTGTAGGTGAGTGGGGAAGCAATCGCTTATGCACGGGAAACAGAGGGGAGAAAAAAAATATATAGATTTTTTTATTTTTGAAGTGAAGAAGTTCCTGTGTCTGTGATTCTGCACTCTTCTGCCCGCATTCTCCACCAGTGTCACGGGGTGAAGATTCACACGACAAGGTTGCTCAAAATAAAGGCCCCAGAGGGAGAATTTATTTTCAATGAGTGATCAATGAAGGTAAGTTGGAAGGAGTGCTCTGGCAGGTGGTGTGCTCTTTTATGCTGCAAGGGCTCCAGTGGATGCTTCTCTGGGTTCTTTCTGGTCACCAACAGCTGTCTGTGGATGTAAAGGAAAAGGGTGTTAGCTCTTTTCTCATGGAGAGGTTTCTCACCCTTTTCCAGGCTTGAGTGGCTTATATAGCCCTTGGCTGATGAACTGCAGCTGGTTCCAATCTGACTGAGCCAAGGAGGTGCAGGTGATTCTCATCTGTAATCAGGGCGACGCTGGTGATCCTCAGGACGCTTGTCACAATATATATATATATATATACATATATATATGTATATATATATATATATATATATATAATCAAAATAAAAAAGTGTTTAAAATAGTATCAACATAAAAACAAATTAAAAAATGCAAAACTGTAATAATATTGCCTTGCACTCACAGCCTCCTCTTGGCCAGAATGGGTTAGCCTGCACCAGGCCTTCATGGGATTAATGTGGGCTGTCCACTAGTGTAGGCTACTTACACTGAGTGTACCTTTAGTGAGCCCGCAGCTGTGGGACACACTTGGGCTATCCTGCACTTGGTCTATTTGGATTTGGTGTTGTCTTGCCACAGTCCACTATGCCCCCCAAAAGTCAGCATAGCCCCAGCACAAGCATGTTTGCTGGGTCATTGAGCCAGAGGTAATCACGTCAATGTATTTATCTACAGTCAATGCTTTATCTACAGTACATGAATGAAAAAAAAAACAAGATAAGAAAAAATTTACTTTGTGTGACATATTCAGCATATTAACCAGGTAGATTCCTGGTGTAGTTCTAGTAAGATTCAAACTGATTCCATTCAGTTTAATACAAAGGACACTGTTGAAGGACGATCCACTGAAGAGCAGCTCCACCGCCCATAAGCAAGCAAATCAGAGGCGACAGTGGCATGGAACCAAAACTCTACCAATTGACAGAAATGGAAAAAAAAACATGGTGTTGAACATAAACATCTGAAATAACGTAACGGTTACTACGTAACCCTCGTTCCCTGAGGGGGGGACTTCAATGCTATGTGGAAAACTTCCACTATGGGGATTTCGTCAGAAAGCCAATGATTCTGAAGAGTAATAAAACGGGCCAATGAAATGCCAATGAGTTGGCGGTGTCAGCGCACGCAGCTGGCAGCAATCACAATCAGCTTGTGAATAAGAATGCCAGCTGTGCATCACAAAAACACCTTTTCTAGCTGAAGAAGCCGAACTACAGCTGTCAGCTAAGATGCAATCACTGTGGTGAAGGAACATAGCATTTCCGTTCCCCCCTCAGGGAACGAGGGTTACGTAGTAACCGTTATGTTCCCCAGCGGGAGGGGAACTTCAATGCTATGTGGAAAACTTCCACTATGGGGAAATGTATGGAAAACGCCACAGTGATTGAACCTTACCACGTCGCTGGTGAGAGGTTTGCCAGGCTCTGGCGTGAACGCACCATCATCACCAGAGGCGCAGCCCTCCAACGTGTCCCCTGGCCCTTACTTACCTTACTTACCTGTGAAGCGCTTAAGGCTTATTTATATTGTTTGGGAAGTCGTAAAAATACACCTAGTTAAGTTCTAGGAATTTTTTTAAATACGACAGTACAGTCGTGGCCAAAAGTTTTGAGAACGACACAAATTTTAGTTTTCACAAAGTTTGCTGCTAAACTGCTTTTAGATCTTTGTTTCAGTTGTTTCTGTGATGTACTGAAGTATAATTACAAGCACTTCACACGTTTCAAAGGCTTTTATCCACAATTACATGACATTTATGCGTCAGTATTTGCAGTGTTGGCCCCTCTTTTTCAGGACCTCTGCAATTCGACTGGCCATGCTCTCAATCAACTTTTGGGGCAAATCCTGACTGATAGCAACCCATTCTTTCATAATCACTTCTTGGAGTTTGTCAGAATTAGTGGGGTTTTTTTTTGTCCACCCGCCTCTTGAGGATTTACCACAAGTTCTTAATGGGATTAAGATCTGGGGAGTTTCCAGGTAATGGACCCAAAATTTCAACGTTTTGGTCCCCGAGCCACTTAGATATCACTTTTGCCTTATGGTACGGTGCTCCATCGTGCTGGAAAATGCATTGTTCTTCACCAAACTGTTGTTGGATGGTTGGAAGAAGTTGCTGTTGGAGGGTGTTCTGGTACTATTCTTTATTCATGGCTGTGTTTTTGGGCAAAATTGTGAGTGAGCCCACTCCCTTGAATGAGAAGCAACCCCACACATGAATGGTCTCAGGATGCTTTACTTTTGGCATGACACAGGACTGATGGTAGCGCTCACCTTTTCTTATCCAGACAAGCCTTTGTCCAGATGTCCCAAACAATCGGAAAGGGGCTTCATCAGAGAATATGACTTTGCCCCAGTCCTCAGCAGTCCATTCGCCATACTTTTTGCAGAAGATCAATCTGTCCCTGATGTTTTTTTTTGGAGAGAAGTGGCTTCTTTGCTGCCCTTCTTGACACCAGGCCATCTTCCAAAAGTCTTCGCCTCTCTGTGTGTGCAGATGCGCTCACACCTGCCTGCTGCCATTCCTGAGCAAGCTCTGCACTGGTGGCACTCCGATCCCGCAGCTGAATCCTCTTTAGGAGATGATCCTGGAGCTTGCTGGACTTTCTTGGATGCCCTGAAGCCTTCTTAACAAGAATTGAACCTCTTTCCTTGAAGTTCTTGATGATCCTATAAATTGTTGATTTAGGTGCAATCTTAGTAGCCACAATATCCTTGCCTGTGAAGCCATTTTTATACAACGCAATGATGGCTGCACGCGTTTCTTTGCAGGTCACCATGGTTAACAATGGAAGAACAATGATTTCAAGTATCACCCTACTTTTAACATGTCAAGTCTGCCATTCTAACTCAATCAGCCTGACATAATGATCTCCAGCCTTGCGCTCGTCAACATTCTCACCTGAGTTAACAAGACGATTACTGAAATGATCTCAGCAGGTTCTTTAATGACAGCAATGAAATGCAGTGGAAAGTTTTTTTCAGGATTAAGTAAATTTTCATGGCAAAGAAGGACTATGCAATTCATCTGATCCCTCTTCATAACATTCTGGAGTATATGGAAATTGCTATTATAAAAACTTAAGCAGCTACTCCAATTTTCAATATTTATGTAATTCTCAAATCTTTTGGCCATGACTGTACGTTGGGAAAACGTGCCAGTCCCGAATGGGGAGGACGCTGCGGAGGCCACCTGCTGCCCAATGGGGAGACTGGTGGCAAAATACATATGGACTAACCCTGAGAAGGGGGAGTACACATATGAAGGAGGTTAGCGGGGAGGGAAGACAGGGGGGAAGGGGGGAAGGATACCGTGGCTGAGTGAAGCATATGGGATCGCCGGTGGGGATCACACATAGCAGGCATCTATACCCAGAATGCGGGCTGACCAAGTGGGCATGCCAACAAGGTAATGGGCCAGGCACCCGACTCCTCCGCTTAGTCGGATGCTGGGAGCCCGGGAGAAACTCTGTAGGGTTCACCAAATGGGGAACTCAGCTAGACAGAGAGAAAAAGGCACACGCATCTCTGTGTTAGAAAGAAAGGCGCAGCAAGCGTGTTACAACACCAAACCGAGTTTCCTCATTCACCGGACTTCCTAGTGGAGTGCGCTCTCACCCCTGGGGGACACGGCTCGCCCTGGCACTGATAAGTGAGGGAGATGGCATCCACTATTCAGTGGGCCAACCTCTGTTTGGATACAGCACTTCCCTTCTGCCGACCGCCGTAACAGACAAAGAGCTGCTCAGAGGATCTAAAGCTCTGAGTGCGGTCCACATAAAGTCGCAGAGCGCGAACGGGACACAGCAAAGAAAGGGCTGTGTCTGCCTCCTCCATGGGCAGTGCTTGCAGGCTCACTACCTGGTCTCTAAAGGGGGTGGTAGGAACCTTGGGCACATAACCAGGCCGGGGTTTCAGGATCACGTGAGAGTAGGCCGGCCTGAATTCCAGGCACGAATCACTTACCGAAAATGCCTCCAGATCCCCGACCCTCTTGATCGATGCCACATAAACCAGCAGAGCTCTCTTCAAGGACAGAATTCTCAAGGATACTGAGTCGAGTGGCTCAAACGGATCTCCGCGTAGACTCGTGAGCACTACAGAGAAATCCCAAGAGAGCATGAGAAGGGGGTGGGAAGGATTTACTTGCCTCGCGCCTCTGAGGAACTGGATGATGAGGTTATGCCTTCCCACTGTGCCACCATCCACCGAGTCATGATGAGCGGAAATGGCAGTGATGTAAACCTTCAGTGTGGAGGGTGACAGCCTCCGCTCCAACCTATCCTGAAGAAAAGAAAGCACAACACTCATCTGACAAGTCCGGGGGTCCTCTCGGAGAGAAGCGCACCACTCAGTGAATAGACTCCACTTCAGGGCGTAGGCATGCCTCGTAGAGGGTGCTCTAGCCTGAGTGATGGTGTTAATCAATGCAGCCGGTAGGTCACCTAAGTTTTCCGCGCTCCGTCTATAGACCATACGTGGAGGTTCCAGAGATCTGGACGCGGGTGCCAAATGGTGCCCTGTCTCTGAGAAAGAAGGTCCTTCCTCAAAGGGATCTGCCAGGGAGTGGCCGTCGCGAGGAGAGAGAGTTCTGAAATACAGGTCCGGTTGGGCCAGAGGGGTGCAACTAGCAAGACCTGCTCCTCGTCCTCCCTGACCTTGCACAATATTTGTGCGAGTAGGCTCACTGGGGGAAACGCATATTTGTGCATGCCTCGAGCCCAGCTGTGACCCAGTGTGTCCGTGCCGAGGGGGGCCTCGGTCAGAGAATAAAACCACCGGCAATGAGTGCTCTCGGAGGAAGCAAACAGGTCAACCTGGGCTTCTCCGAACCGCGCCCATATCAGCTGGACAGACTCAGGGTGGAGCCTCCATTCTCCCTGGTATGGAAGCTGTCGTGAGAGCGCATCGGCTGCACGGTTTAGCTCACCGGGGATGTGAATGGCACGCAGCGATTTCAGTCGCGTACGACTCCAGAGGAGCGGACCCTATCGTGAAGCCAATGCTGAAGCGGTCTCATGTAGAGCAATCCGACCGGTGTGACAGCGGCTGGGGATGCCATATGCCCCAGGAGCCTCTGAAAAAATGTCAGTGGGACCACAGTTTTCCTGTCGAACTCTTTCAGACAGGTCAGCATCAGCTCGGTGCGCTCTGGGGAGAGGCGCGCCATCATGGTGATCGAGTCCAGCTCCAACCCGAGAAAAGAGATGCTCTGCATGGGGGCAAGCTTGCTTTTTTCTCGGTTGACCCGAAGCCCCAACAGGTCGAGGTGCCGGAGCAATAGATCCCGCCAGTGAGCTAAAATCTGCCAGTCGTCGAGATAATTGAGTATGCGGATGCCCGTGAGCCGAAGAGGCGCTAGGGCACCCTCCTCGAGCTTGGTGAAAACCCGCGGAGACAGAGAAAGCCCGAAGGGGAGGACTTTGTATTGCCATGCTCGACCCTCAAATGCAAACTGCAGAAACTGCCGGTGGCTTGGATGAATGGAGACATGAAAATACGTGTCCTTCAGGTCTATTGCTGCAAACCAATCCTGAGGACGGACGCACCGGAGGATGCGCTTCTGCGTGAGCATTCTGAACGGCAGCTTGTGAAGGCAGCGGTTCAAAACGCGCAGATCTAGGATTGGCCGTAACCCGTAACCCTACTTGGGTACGATGAAGTAGGGGCTGTAAAACCTGCTCCTCATCTCGGCTGGAGGGACTGGCTCGATTGCATCCTTCGCCAGGAGGACAGCAATCTCCTCGCAAAAGACAGGGGCGGACACGGGGCTGACCCTGGTGAAGTACACGCCCGTGAACTTGGGAGGCCGTTTGGCTAACTGAATTGCATAACCGAGTCTGATCGTGCCAATGAGCCGTTGCGACGGGCTGGGCAGCGCTAACCAGGCTGGCAGAGCTCGCGCAAGTGACATAATTGGCACGATCGTTGACGCACCAGCGGTGGGGCAGCACGGAATGGGAGAGCTCACCCCGGGAGCCATGGGGTCCTGAGGAAGAGAAGGAGGCAAGAGATTCACACTCACCTTTCTCCCAGGTTCCTGAAGGGGGTGCGGGAGTGCAAGAGAAGGGAGCCTGTCCTCTAACACACTCATAGCCCGTGGCGAGGTGCACCGATCCTGCGAGCTGGAAGGCATAGCGTCCTGGACTAGCAGTGTTCGGGCTGTCACATCCAGAGAAGGGGGAAAATGCTCTTTTTTTTAATTTTGTGGCCGCCGGCCGTGAGGCCAGCAGCCTGGTGCTGAAAAACACCGTTTGATGGTGCGCTCTGCCCTCCACTGAGGAAAGAGCAAGTCCCCTCTTCTCCGGATGGCCCGTCTCAGGGTCGCTTCGCGGTCCGTTTACCGAAATTAACAGCGCCCTGGGGCGTGGGCGCTGAATGCCTGCGGGGTGCTCGACTCTGCCACTGTCGCATTAACATGCTGGACCCCCAGACATGCAACGCAGGGCTCGTGCCCATCATCCGGGGACAGGAAACCACAACATCCAGAACGCACGGTCTGAATGACATCTTTAAAAAGATGCACTGCTCGATCGTGTTGCTCTTTTAGGGAAACTTGCTCTAATATACAAACCGCTCTTGGAGAACCGGACCAGAGAAATGCCCAGGGATGGGAGAATGAACCCAGCTCAACCGCCGCTGCATGCGTTGTAGCTCGCTCTGGGACCGGGAGAAACAGCTTGCCTGTAGCCAGTAGCCTTCTCTCTCTCTCGATCGAAGTCGGAGGATCAGCAAACGACTCTTTCAGTTGTGTGAGGCTTCTGAAAGCAAAAAGGTGTTTTTGTGATGCACAGCTGGCATTCTTATTCACAAGCTGATTGTTATTGCTGCCAGCTGCGTGCACTGACATCTGCAACTCATTGACATTTCATTGGCCCGTTTTATTACTCTTCAGAATGATTGGCTTTCTGACGAAATCCCCATAGTGGAAATTTTCCACATAACATTGAAGTTCCCCTCCCGCTGGGGAACTATGCAATACGGAATGTGTCAAATGAGTGGGTGTAAATGTTATGAATGAAATGGAAAACGAACACAAAAAATATTTCCACACAGCAGTTTCGGTGCGTCTTTCAGAAGTTGTACAGAATTTTGGCCCAATTATTTATTCTTCTGTTTTGTCTGAATTTAAAAGAAGGAAATTGTCAGTCTTTTACATTTTACTTTGATACACTCAGTTAGTTTAGACAGTCCAAACAACTTTGATATGAATCAGAAGGCACAAACATCATGTCTAATGCAGTCACTCAATTATGTTTACATTACTGTACCCCCCTAAAAAACATGCAGTGTCTAGAAAGCCATTAGTCAGCTTTAAATGTAACTCCAGAGAGGCACATATTGCTAAATACTGTTCATAAATTGTGTATTAAAATTGTACTTTTAATTAATATTACTTTGTTATTTATTCTGTGTTTGAGAAAATGTCACAAAATAAAGTTTATATAATATTTTTTTTTGACAAGAGTTTGTCATGTTTTCAGACAGTAAAACAACAAATACAAATTCTACAACTTTAACCTATAGGTCCAAAAAAATCTTCCTTTACACATTATTTATTGTGATTACTAATGATACTGACTAGTTTCATTACACTAAGTGTGCACTAATGGATGCAAACTCCAAATAAAACAGCACAATTAAATCAAATAGTTGAATTAACATTTATGTGTGACTTAAAATTTTGATAAATTATATATAATACTTAATTAACCTTCAAAACATATTTGAAAAGTAATGTTACAATTACAGTAAAATATAGTGTACATATCATGAGCTATATCTATCAAATGAAAAACTAAAGGGAGCACAATTTAATGTAAATGTTCAGGTAATTTGATTAATTTCTGAATTTAGCCCCATCTATTGTCAAAATTTTAAATCAATACAGATACAGACACAAATTATTTTGAGATTTTTGCAGATGCAGATTTTGGCTAGAACAGAATAATTCTGTAATAATCTTAAAAAATAAAGTGTTTCCACATTTGCTTTTTCAAACAGAACATACTATTTAAAAAACCTCTGCCTTTATCCTCTGTATTTATCTACTGTAATATAATATAATATAATATAATATAATATAATATAATATAATATAATATAA
>CAIGQV010018273.1:2562898-2587501 GCA_903798115.1 Danio jaintianensis | reverse complement strand
TGTGTGTGTGTGTGTGTGTGTGTGTGTGTGTGTGTGTGTGTGTGAATATAATTTCTCACAAACCTTGAGTTTGGCTATAAGTTGAACATGCCCAGCAAGATTTGTTCTGATTGGCCTCTGTTAACCATGTCTAATAAATGCTCAAATCCATTGACCGATGGCGACCATAAAGCTACTTTCATGTTAATTTGTTTCTTTACTCACATCGTAGCACCTCCAAATAGTCATCATCATTCCATCAAAGGGTAATGGAGATTTTTTTTTTGTAAAAGTGTATGTTTGGCCATCCTGTGGTGAATCTGAATGAAAATGTCTACTTTTTTAAAATAACTTTAATATTCAGATTTCAGGTTATTCCAAGGTATGCCACTTTGGTTCCAATTGAGAAAAAAAAAAAAAAAACTAGAACTAGTTTGCAGAACAGTTGTTGTTTTTTTTTATGCAAAATACTCAAACATTTTGCAAAGTGGCAGTCAGCTCTGATGCATGTGCCTTGTAAGAAGTGGGCCAAGAATTCCAAAGAGTCTTATGCAAGTGGTTTGGGAGATATAAGAGATTTTCTGCTTTGGGCTGCTGTAGCGCCACCATCAGGTTGATTAGGAAAAGCCTCTGTGACATTGAGAGGGAGGGTACTACCATCTGGCAAAGTTTCAAGTCTGTATGACTTACTGTTTAGTCTGCCCGATCAGTTTTAAGGCAGAAAGGTGACCTTTGGACACTTCTAACAATCATTTGACACAATTTCTACATGTTTTAATTGGTTAACAGATAAAACATGGCACACGGTTTCTTACTTTATAAATATTATATTTGCCACAACATGTTCTATATACAAATCCAATTTTGGGAATTAGTTTTTACAATAAACTTTGCAAACACAGATGTAATATAGGCAATACATTTCCCTCCAAGGTTGAACTAGAGCTCATCACTGGAACAGAATAATACATTCCCATAGAGCAAACCTGAACTGAAATGAATTTAGATTCAAATAGAATAGGAACAAAACATCAAACTCTGGAACTCTTGATTAAATGCTTTAATTACAAAATAAGTGTGCACTTATTATCATGGAAGCTGTGCTGAATGAATAAATACTGTAACTGCATTCTTGACATGGGTATCACTTCTCAGATATCAAATACAGACATTGATCTCAAAAAAATAATACCAGAACAGAGGTTGTGGTTGTTAATAGGCCACTTCATTGCACTTTGTCAAGTCCCCTTTATTTGTATTGAGCTTTATAAAATGTAAATTGTGTCAAGGTTATAGTTAGTTCAAATATGATTCAGGTAATTCAGTGTCAAAGCATGTTGTCTATTGTATGGCAGTTCCACTAACCCCAATCATTCATTCATTTATTCATTTTATTTTCAGCTTTCTTTTCAGTCCCTTTATTAATCTGGGGTCGCCACAGCGGAATGAACCGCCAACTTATCCAGCATATGTTTTACGCAGCGGATGCCCTTCAAGCTGCAACCCATCACTGGGAAACATCCATACACACTTATTCACACACATACACAACGGACAATTTAGCTTACCCAATTATACCCATCTATAGCACATGTCTTTGGACTTGTGGGGGAAACCGGAGCACCCGGAAGAAACCCACACAAACACGGAGAGAGCATGCAAATGCCACACAGAAATGCCAACTGACCCAGCCGAGGCTCGAACCAGCGACCTTCTTGCTGTGAGGCGATCGTGCTGCCCACTGCACCACCGTGACGCCCAAACCCCAATCAAACAAACTAAAGGTGACAGTGGCATGAAAAAACTGCATTATAAGAAAAACTGTGTATTTATCAAGACTGTTGACTAGTTGATAAAGTGTTCAGGTCTGCCATTAGAAGCTTCCTGTAGAAACAGTAAGTACCCTTATAGACTCACGATTGCCTTGAGGTAAAATCAAGCATAAACCATCATGAATTTTTTTTGTTGTTTCAGACATGTTTATGCTAGTTAAAGTTGGAGTCTTGTCTAGCTGGTAGACAGTACAGTCAGCTGGTGTAGCTAGCAGGTGTGCAGTCCACAAAAGCTGTGAATGACCACACTGTAAACTCAGCAACTAATATAATGCTGAAAGAGCAAAAAAATAAGTTGAACTAACATACACAAACACACACAATATTCTTGTCATATGATAAGTTAAGAAGACATGCTAGATGAAAATTATATATTTAAAAAAACCAAGTTATATATGGGCAAAAAAATATATATCTTTTTAAATTTGGAGTCATATTTGGGTTAGTTAAAAAAATTATTCAAGTAATACTATTTTTTGAGGGAATTTGAGGAAACACTGATTTATTACATTATTTATTTGTCAAACAACTAGGTTTATAGAAATAGATGACAGTTAAAGAAGGCGTAGTGCAAGTGGATTCATAGCATCTTGATTCAATTACCAAAACTCTTGATGATAGCTGGCTGTTCTTTTTTGTTTCTTATTAGGGATTTTATGCACAAGGAAAGCTTTTTGTGAATCATTAGCTCAAGTCGGAAATCATGTTTCTACCAGATCTTTATTACTGAAAATCTAAATGATTTAACAAAGTACTAAACTAAACTAAACAGAAGTAAAATAAAAAAGTTAACTAAATTGTATTTATATAGTTAGATTGACTAAAGGCTACTAAAACAAATCTAACACTGTTTGTCATAGACAAAGTAAACTTAATGTGCTCAATTTGTTAGCTCATTTTGTTAGCTTACTGTATCAAATAAATTCATTTTCCAACAATACCCTTTCTTTTTAAATGATATATAAATAAATGATATAATGTAAAAACATTAAGCATAATAAGAGTTGGCTTAACTTCAACGAGTTTCTAAGAATATATATATTACCTGTCACCCCTCATCTACTTATTCAGTTTTGCGGCAAGTAACGGTATTGTATATATAAAGTACGCTTAATGTCTCTGGATGTTATCTCATAAATTTGTGACTGTTAATAATCTTTTTCTAAGACCTCATTGTGTTTGTGTTTAGAGAAGGCTAATAAAAGGGTAATAAAAATGAATTGTCCTCCTGTAACCTCCCTTGTAGTCTATTTTGTACAGTTCTATCATTAACTTCCCCATCCATGTTTCTATTGTTCTCATAGGACAGAACATTTGCACCTTGTGCTGAGTATGTGAGGCAAGATATACTGTAAACCACTTTAATCTTTTATAATTGTTTTTTTTTTATTAATAACTTATCAGCCTTTATTACATGACTTTCCACCTGTGTCTCTTAGATACATTTATGCTTCTATTATTATCTATACGTAATTTCAAGTAATTTTTAATGATAATAAAAATAAAAATAATTTGTCCTGAAAGCCCAATGAATGTTCACTGACATTCTGTGTACATTTTTATAGATTGCTAATTTATCAACAATAATTCATGTAATTGCAGTAATAAGTCATGGATTAGGTTTTTATCAGCGATAGTGGTCAAATATTGAAGCTGTAGTCCCTTAATCTTTGTAATGATGCCCAGATCAAGTAAATGTGTGTTATATCAGCTTGTGATGCAAATTTGGGCAGCTGGCTAGTTAAAGTCTAAAATTTAATCTTCTCCCTCCATGTTTGTGACACGTGCTTTTTCAGCATGCAAATCATACTCCCTTCAACTAGTAAGCAGCAATGCTGGATATTCAGCAGAATGGCTGGATCAACCTGAAATACAGCTATGTGTTTATTTTAATACTGTTCCAGCACAAGACACAACATGTATAAAAACAAGTTAATGCAAGATTTTGTTGATGATTTGAAATGTTATTTAAATGTGAATTTGAAAAGCAGAGAGATTTCAGTATTTTCTCATTCAGATAGATAGTAGGTAATCTTGCATTCTCAAAGTAGCAGCCTTGTGGTATTGCAAATAACCCCCCCAGAGAACTGATTTTGTTTGAAAGGAACTTGGTAACTCAAACGGTATACAATGGTCCCTCCTTTATCGCATGAGTTACGATCTTAAAATAACCCACGATAGGAAAAATCTGTGAAGTAGTCAGCTTTATTTTTTACAATTATTATAGACGTTTTAAGGCTGTAAAACCCCTCACTGCACACTTTATACACTTTTCTCAGACAGGCATTAACATTTTCACACTTTTCTCTTTTGTTTAAACACTCTCAAAGTTCAAACCTTTGTAGAAAAATAAGTCCAGTATTATAGAATGAAACCAAAGATCAAAACCTGTTGTCAGACGCAAACATTCATCGCTGTTAACAAAAGGTTCATAAAGCTTTTTAGCTTTTGTGCGGATAATGTTGGCATCCAGTGTAATGTTCTTTTTCCTGCAGTTACTGATCCACAAAGCGAAAGCAGACTCCATTCTTAAGGGGGTCGTACACTGGATGTGCCGTACACATGACAGTTGGAAGAGTCACACACCATATGTGCACATTCGCATGTTATTTAAAATGAAATTATTCAGATGGCACTCTGTAGTGCGGCAGAAATATGAAGTGTCCTGAGTTGTAGCTGGGCACCGCAGACAGCCGCCGACTTGCTGTGCCGGTGTGTGTACCCTGATAGAAACCTATGTTTGCATGGGGCTGTGTGGTGCGGCTCATACGGTGTGCGACCCCCTTTACGATGGTCTTGCTGTGGACAATTACAACCTTTTTTGAATCCTTGTTGAAACTCACACTGCTAGCAATTGAAGATTGTTAATTTGGCAAGCTGAACGCATTCTGTACTGTACAGGTGACACAGAGGAGATTGATTGACAATGGTCTACAGCCAATCAGGACGCAGAACACTGTGCTGTTAAAAAAAAAGAAAAAAAAAGCATGTCAAATTGCACAAAAAGAAATCCGCAAAAGTGCGAGATCGCGAAAGGTGAACATTGTTATAGCGAGGGACCACTGTAGTTCATTTTTTATTCTCCTTTTTTTAGGTCAACTATTCATTTAATTCCATGAATTCTATGAAACTTAATGTAATAATAAACATTTGTTAATTATTATTTTATTATTATCTTACATTAAACAGTGTCTGTGAAAGTGTCTAATAACAGCAAAATTGCCACTGGGCCCAATTCCATAAACATATAGTTATAATAAACAGTACAGTTTTGATGACTAACTTTCAAGACTGAACTGCAGCTGTGATGTGAATATCACAACCACCATGACAACTATACAGTTGTCATTAGTAGTTTTAATCAAACATTTCTGAAAGGTAATATATATGAAAGGTATTTTGATTTATTTATTTTATTTTAGGAAAAATATATTGCTCTTTTCACTTCACCTTTATCAAACCAATTGAGCCCAGCATTGACCAATCAGATTTTAGCCCTGAAGTAAAGAAGTAGTTTAGTTCATTCTGCAATTCATTCTGAAAATGTACATCTATATACATTTCTGGAGACAGGACATCCCAGGAGCTACGTTTTTTTGCAGTATTTGTTTTCTCAAATCCACCAGAGGCTGCTGTGTATGCTTTTTTAAGATTTCTAATTTCTCTCGCGAGTGCCACTTGCGCCTGCTGTTCTCGCATAAATCCACCAGAGGCCGCTGTTGACTGACTGTTTGACTGACTGACCGATCGACTGACCCACCCTCCTCCTTCCCTAAACCCAACCAATAGTATTTTCAAAAGCACAGATTGACCCGCCCACCACCTTCCCTAAAACCAACCGACAATTTTAAAAGGCAATCAAGAAAAAGAAAAGCCATCGCCTGATTTTTACCACGTTTTCAGATTTTACCACATTCTTACCCCGTTATTTACTTGTCTGTTTAATTTTTTGGCTTCTGTTTTTGTCTTACCCACTTTCTGGAACCGTTCCTCACTAGACTCGAACCCCGTCGCCGTGGTCATTTCCCCTCTGCGTCTCAAGTCCATCGATGTACATGACAAGCTAACTGGACAAACTGGTAACAGCGGGAAAGCCGTCCATAGGTCGGAGGTAAGCGGTCAGCTGGTAAGCACGAAAAGCAACGGCATCATATCGCCCCGCAGCATTCGTTTTAAAAATTAGCAATCTCCAGAAACGTATATAGGTCTACGTTTTCAGAATGAGCCTATGTTGAAAATAAAGGTACAAAACCTGTCACTGGGCTGGTAGCTTTTCACAAGGTACACTTAACCTTAAATGTGCACATTGGTACCTTTAAAGTAAATCTTTGTATCTGTAAAGGCATACTCACACTAAGCACGGTTGCATTGTCCCCGCTCCCCTCTCCCCCTCAGCCTGCACTCACATTGCATTTTACCTTTTGAGCCTGAGCACGCTTGCATCATCGATAATGCATCTGTTAGGTTTAACAGATAAGAAGCGATCTCACTCAATACAATGGAGATTGCTTTAGTTCTATTGTTTTGTATTATTTTAAGTCGTTTGGGATGCAGTGACACACAGTTAAATCTTTTACTGAACAGATCCACCACTTTTGACACTCCTAAACTTTCATAAATTCATCGAGCAAGGGGTTTGCGTCTTTTATAAACTATGACAGTTCGTGTTCATTGAAAAGTAAGAATGATTAATAAATCCACATGAAACAGTCCCTTAAAAGTGATGTTGCGTCATCAGTTTTGTGCTCAGGCGCACTTTGTACTCACACTACAAGTGTACCGGACCTGAGCCCAACCAAACTGCGCTCTGACAAATCTCTTCCAACCCGGCCAGGGCCAGTCAACTGAACCGCACCTGGGCCCAATTCGGAGCACCCACACCACAGTCAAACGAACGGGGAAATGGGGGTAAAACGCGCGCAGGCATGGTTCGGATAGCCTAGTGTGAGTACACCCTAAGGTACTATGAGGTACACATTTGTACATTTTAGGTATTAATATGTACCTTTAAGGTACATACAGGTATGTGGCCCTGTAAGGTACAAAAGTGTACCTTTTGACAGGTTTTGTACCTTTATTTCTGAGAGTGAATGATCAAAGGTGCTTGAACACCACAAGCCCAAACAATAATTCCATTGCAGAACTTATTGGTACATTACCAAAATAAGGGTCCTGAATACAAATAGAGGTATTCAAGAATGTTTACTCAGGCACTTGAAACAAGTTCTCAATTGTTTAGTTTTTGCTTATTGTTATTTTTTTTTTTTCCAGTTTTAACTTCACAAATATGACTGATGTTTTTTTCTTTTTTTTTCTTGTAACTTTATACCTTCATTACATCCCAGTGCTTCATGAGAACCGATAATAGTCTTCAATTTGCAGCCAGCAAGTGTGTATTGATTCTGCACGCACTGCCTTGTTGCTGTGTTATTGAGCAAATCAAAGCTGTAATTTAAGTGTTACCTCTGGAAAACATGGACTGCATTTGAAGAGCATTTGTATCAGAGTGGAATAAATTACAGTTAAATTGCCTGGCCTGGAAATCAGATGAATTGCCAGGTTGTATTGTAAAATAATGCGCTATTCAAAGCCTGTCAGGGTGGGACACAATTAAATGTGCTCTTATTTACCTGTTTATGTAAAGAATGTGATCAGCAGTGCTGGCTTGATCTGCAGTTACTACACATTATGGTCACACCCTTTAACTAAGAACTGTTTAGAAAACATTTGAACAGACAAAACACTTTTTAGGATGCAAGTGAAAGCATTTTAAAGAAGATTACTAGATTGACACAGATGTAATAATTTGAGTTCAAAAGTAGCCATGATTGCAGATAAGGAAAGGAGGGAGTAGATAGAGGTGTTGCTCCAGGCTTTGTCCTAGGACTCGCTGCCTTGTCTTGTCTCCTCTCATATACGCACCTTAGGGAGCACATTACTGTTTGAATCAGTCTATGGAACAGCTCAGTGGAAGTTCTGATTCAGTGCCTGTTCTCGCATTTTCTCAGACCAGAACATGTTTACCCCTCTCTGTCCCTCTGTTAAGATCACTGCAGGAGGCTTGCATTTGATGATTCCGCTTGACATGGGCATACTTGTCTAAAGTCACTGTATGTGTGTTATTTATTTCCATTTAAAATAATAATAATAATAATAATAATAATAATAATAATAATAATAATAAGAATAAGAATAAGAAGAAGAAGAAGAAGAAGAAGAAAAATACAAAATAACTAAATTAATATATTTTTAAAACATGATATTTACTGATAATTGTTGTTCTGTACACAAGACACACACTATTATCTCCCATAATATCCCACCTCTCTTCAGCTGGTTTAATGAAGCACTGCTGTGATACTGAAAGCTGATTGGCCTAAATGGTTCCCACTCAATCATAATACAGTGAACTCAATCCAGTGGGTGATTGGTCAGTTTAGTAATTATACAGTATATTGTAAAAAAAAAAAAAAAAAACTTCTACATTTGTCACAGACTGATACTCAGACAGGACTCATTGGCATTTCTTTTAATGGTATCATTTTCAATGCAAATGTTATTTAACAATCTAAACTGATGCACTGAAATAAAATTTCCATAGCACCTGAGTATTGATGACAGAGGTTTCTCTGTGTAAGCAATAGAGTTCTCTTCATGTCAAAATCGCACTGAATGGTACCCTGTGAGTCCAAAGGAATGATACTTCAAAAACTGCTCTGAGATGGACTTCCTGAACATTCAGTTGGCAAGTATATATAGACAGAGCACAACACAGTGTTGTTATTTCTGAAAATGGCAGGAAATAATCAAGGTCAATGGCTGGGGTAAAGGAAAGAAGCAAGAAGGACGTGCTGAAATGGTATAGAGGCAAATCAAAGTAAGAAGTAAAGGAGGTCAAGAAAGTAGACATTTTTTTTATTAAATATAGACCATTGTTATGGACCATGTTTTTATTCATGAACTAACGATGGCCAAGGATAAAAAAAATAATAAAATTAAATTAAAAAACAGCTGAATGTTGGAAAAACAACCGTCTTCTCAATCATGCAACATTTTGTAATGAGAACAGGTATGTGATACAAAAATGTAACACATATTTCTCAATAATTATTCATACTCATGTCATTCCAAACCTATGGGACCTTTGTTGATTTCCGGAACATAAATAGGGAGATTTTAGGTGCAGCAAGGTTCCCGACTTGTTCAAAGTTCAGAGAGGTGTTAAAGTTTTAAGCTAGGTGGCGCGGTGGCGCAGTGGGTAGTGCTGTCGCCTCACAGCAAGAAGGTCGCTGGTTCAAGCCTCAGCTGGGTCAGTGGGCATGTCTGTGTGGAGTTTCTCCCTGTGTTCGCGTGGGTTTCCTCTGGGTGCTCCGGTTTCCCCCACAGTTCAAAGACATGCGCTATAGGTGAATTGGGTAAGCTAAATTGTCCTTAGTGTATGTGTGTGAATGGGAGTGTTGGTGGTTCATTCCGCTGTGGCGACCCCTGATTAATTAAGGGACTAAGCGAAAAGAAATTAATAAGTGAAGTTTATTCATAAACTAATTTCGAGAGGAGCACGTGCTTATGATTGATAACAGCTGGTCCACATTAGCTAATGCACGTTCCACCAATCAGATGATTCCTAAACCGTTATAAATAACCAGAGTATTTTACCTTAGCCATCTTCGTCTTGAAGAACGCTTCCTGCTACAAACGCTCCAGCTCCAAAAGCTTCTACAGCATCTCACCATTTAGCCTGTCGATATGGAAAGAACCAACCAAACAACTTCAGCCAGAGCAGCGCTCTCCCCGAGACTCCAGCTGCGGCTCAGCGCCATCCAGCTCTGACAGGACGACAATCGAGCCAGAGGTCCCGCAAGACACCGGCCTGCCCACCAGCTTTTCTACCATTTAACCATAACGCTGTCAATATAATCTCCTTCTCCAAACACTTCAAACACCCTCACCCAACGCATACGCCGTGTTTTCAACTCAGACCTCCAGCAAGATCACCGTCCACGAACTCCGCCTAAACTCTCAAGACTGACGATCCAAGCCACTGCAATGAAGATGAACTCTTACCGCTCTCCTAGCGATCCACCCGCGGTAACGTACATAGCATGCTTTAAGGGGAAGCCTCCCAAAAATAACTACTCTCCAACAAAGACTGAACATTTTATAAACCTTTTGAAAGACGAGACTTGCGTAACTAGAATTATTTCAACAAAGAAACTCACCTCTCAAGCCTCCCGCCTGTCCACAGATCCAGAACATTCTAACAGCTTGAAGTAATTTGACTGCAAGGGTCCAGGCAACCCAATCCGTAAAACATTAGTCCACAGCATTTTCATACATTGATAACATCCATGGAATGCACTGCTATCATCCAAACTAGTCGCTGGAGTCCGTTCAGTAGAATAGCGTCTTTTAGACATAAACACTAGCGATATTTGGTCAACAAAATGGCCGCCGACCTTTTGCACTTTTGATTGACAGCTCATTGAGCCAATAGCTGGAAGAAGTGTCACCATCCAAGGGAGCTCCCAAAACTCGAGATGGTCCCGCCCTCTCTTCACAGTCATGAATGGACCCAGTTGCAAAAGACCTTGTGAATGAATTGGGCCAGATACGCCCGTAATTTTAATCACGTTAAGATTCCAAACGTAATGTTATTTAATCATGGATTAAAGTAAGCCCATAACAAACATTTCATTCACAGTTTCTACTAAGTGGTGACATCGTTTTCATTTTTAAAGTTCAGGGTTTGCTGTTGGCAGTTGACTTATTTCTAAAAAGTAATATGCCATAGTGACTCTACGCCCATACACAAGTATCATATGCAAGTTTATAATGGCTAGTCGGTTGGATGTGAAAACGGCAAGCAACAAACTTCCCGCTTGACTGCTGTGAATAAGAGGACACTTCTGACAAATGGAGTAATGTTTCATCCACTGACCCAGTGTTAGATACATTTGCATAATAAAAAAAAAATAATAATAAAATAAAAAAATATATATTTTTTTTTAATTAAAATTTTTTTTTATATAAAAATAAAATAAAATAAAAAAGGGTTAAACTCCACTCCACTATCACTTCACCAACTCCGTCTTCAAGAGGTACTTCCAGGACCAACAGCCAAGCCACACCCCATATCCTCAGCTCTCCATCCATTTGCCATCCTGTGAGGGGACGAATGCCCACCTCTACCATCCTTGCACACCATGCATTAAAAAAAGGCGCTTCCATTCACAGTTGCCCATGCCCTTATTAAGAAGCCGTGCATGGATATCAGCTAAAAACAATTCATTGTCTGCCATACATGTACTATGTTTGTAAAAATTTTTATTTCTGATTCTCTCGTTTCTCATTTCAGAGATCATGGCAACCGGCTCCAGAAGCTGACCCTCATCCAACCTATTACACTCCACATCCATTCTAAATGCATTTACACTCTACGCAAAGGATACATTTCCACTCACACAGCCCACACCCTCGATGCCATGTTCACATTAGCCTTTTTTGTATTTTGAGATGTTCTGAACTAACATCAAATTTCAATCCCACAATCCCCCCCCCATATCTGATCTAACTTTGCAGGATGAAGAAACTCTCTTTCTTTATTAAGCAGAGCAAAACAGATCAATTACGCAAAGGACATTCTATATACATTTTTGACATCCCCTCCCCCACACACCCATTC
Source organism: Danio jaintianensis (assembly GCA_903798115.1). NCBI lineage: Eukaryota > Metazoa > Chordata > Actinopteri > Cypriniformes > Danionidae > Danio > Danio jaintianensis. The sequence goes on along the minus strand of CAIGQV010018273.1, from coordinate 2,576,008 downwards.
CAAACCCTCTTAGCATTCTTACACCACAGGAGAATAATACCACCTCAGGGAAGCCCAGCTGATCCTCTCCAGCCGACTTCCACCCACATGCGTTTCTAGGCATAACAATTTCAACTATTGGCTCCAGAAGCAGACCCCCATCCAACACCCGTTCCTCCCTATTCAGAAATGATATTGCCATAAATCACCCATTACATAATCTCCGTCATATTTCCCTATTCATCATACTACAAGCAGTAGCCCCCAGAACCCTCCAGTCATATCTCACAGCATGGAACGCATTTAAACACTTCCACACACTATATCATACATCTTTTCCCGATTTCTCCCTCCTTACCATCACCTCATTCATATCTCACCTACATTTTTTCAAAAATATACAAGCCAGCATCATTAGGAGCTACTTGAGCGGGATCCAATTTTTCCATAAACTAACTCATGGATCCCCTTCAGATGCCATTTCTAATTCACAAACTACACTCCTCATCAAAGGCATTCAGAAATCCCACCCCACCCCCCAAGATTCCAGACTACCTATTACACTTAACATCCTCTCCAAATGCATACACACACTACGCAAGGCTATCAGACCACCCACACAGCTCGCACCCTAGACGCAATGTTCACCCTGGCCTTTTTCGGCTTCCTCAGATGTTCAGAAATCACAACCACATCCAAATTTAACCCTCTCATACACCCCACCATCTCCGACCTAACTGTACAGGATAAAGAAACCATTTCTTTCTTCACCAAGCAGAGCAAACAGACCAAACCCGCAACGGCCATTTCATTTACATTTTTGACCTCCCCTCCCCCACACACCCCTTTCAAACCCTATCAGCTTCCCTACAACTTAGGAAGTCACAAGACCCCAACCCTTCCTCCCCACTTTTTACTGACGACGCTAACCGTCCAGTAACCCGTTTTTAGTTTCAAAAAACACCCAAAGAAATACTACGTATATCCGGCTTCCCCCCCGAATCATTCTCCAGCCATTCCTTCAGAATTGGAGCAGCCACTACAGCAGCACACAACAGGCTCTCCCAGCACCAGATATAGGCCCTCGGCCGCTGGTCCTCAGACGCCTTCAAAACCTACATTCGACTCAATCAACATCATCTCAGGGAAGCCCAGCTGTCTCTCACAAGGGCACGAGCACGACTCTGCCATTTCCCTTTCTCTTCCCTCTTCTTCTTCTTCTTAGCGCGAGCTATACTCCGCTCCCCCCCCCTACTCACTCCCACTCGCCTCAGCTCTAGCTTTAGAGCTTGACTCCCCCGGAGTCACGCCAAGCCCCTTTCCCCGGCCACCCCCTCACTGTCACACTTCCAGCAAGAGCCTCCCTGCCCCCTCCCTTTCCCCTCTCTTGCAGGACCCCTACCCCCCTCGGGGCTCCATTCCCTCGGAATGCCCTCGAGCCCCTTCCCCCCTCGAAGCCCACTCTCCGGAGTGCCCCCTCCCCCCTCGAGGCTTCACTCCCGCGGAATGCCCCCGAGACCCCACCTTCCTCAAGGCTCCACTCCCCCGAGTGCCCCCAAGGTCCTATCCCTTGAGGCATCACTCCCCCCCGTGCCCCCCCGACGCCATATCCCTCGAGGCTCCACTCCCCCGAGTGCCCCCGAGGCCCCACTTCTACACAAGTCTGCCACCGCCCCCCCAGGCCATTAGCAATCCTGCACTCCCTTGCTCCTTCCTGCGGTAGATCCTCCGCATCTCCTTTCTCTCCTTCCAGCGTCGAGTTTCTCCGCATCTCTTTCCCTTCCTTCCAGCGTTGAATGCTTCCGCTCTTTCCTCCAGCTCCCCCCAACCCCCCCTCACCTCTAACTCCCTACCCCCTTTACAGCGTCGATTTATTCCGCTACTTTTTCTTCCTTCAGCGTCGAGTTATTCCGCTACTCTCCTTTTTTTCTGGCGTTGAGTTCTTCCGCTACTCTTTTCTTCCGCATAAGTCATCACTCCCCAAGCTCTGACTCCCCCGGATTCTACCCGAGCTAGGACTCCCCCGGAGTCCCGCCCAGCCCACCTCCCACAGGAGTCTTCACCGCCCTCTCCCCGTCCCAGACTCCCGTAGGAGGCCAAGTGATAGCTCTCACTCACACGGAGTAACTACAGAGCGCCGACTCCCCTGGAGTCAATCACCAACCCAACACGCCCAGGCCTTTATACCCTCCTTTCTATACTTTTCTAGCGTTGAGTTCCTCCGCATCTCCTGTTCCTATTCCTAAAACGTTGAGTTTCTCCGCATCTCTTCCCTTCCTTCTAGCACCAAACGCTCTTGCTTTCCTCCCCCCCCCCCATCCCCCTTCTTCCCACCTCTAACCCCCATCCCCCTTCTAGCGTCGAGTTACTCCGCTACTTTTCTTTTTCAGCGTCGATTCATTCCGCTACCTTTCTCTTCCTAGCGTCGAATTCATTCCGCTACTCTTTCTTTCTTCGCATAAGCCCTCACTCCCCAAAACTCGGACTCTCACTCCCCCAGCGCCCCACTTCACCCCCTCTCCTGCAGGAGCACTCACCACCCAAAACCTACCCTGAATCCCGCAGGAGTCCCCCCCCCCACAGAGTCTAACTCCCACGGAGCCAACCACAGCCCCTCCCAAGCCCATACTCAGACTCTCCAAGAGCCTGTTCCCAACTCGCTCCCGCAGGAGCCACTCTTCTCTCCATCAAAATTGATACCCAGCAGCCGGGTATAGCATTGATCTTGCCTTTTGGGGGGTTCTTCAATACGCGGCTGCTGTCCCGAGCTAAGCATTTTGGGGAGTTCTCGAGACCTACCTGAACTCAAACTCCCCTCTCGCCCTGCAACGGGAGGGAGCCCCAGGCTCGAGGATCTTATGAGCTCAGGGCTCTCTCCCAGGACAGCATGCCAAACACGCTTTATAATCAATCATCAGCTAAGGGCGAACTCTTGAAGTGAAGTTTATTCATAAACTAATTTCGAGAGGAGCACGTGCTTATGATTGATAACAGCTGGTCCACATTAGCTAATGCACGTTCCACCAATCAGATGATTCCTAAACCGTTATAAATAACCAGAGTATTTTACCTTAGCCATCTTCGTCTTGAAGAATCCCCCCTTCCACCCCTACTCCTCCCCTTTTCTCGAAAGGGCAGTACGGAGGCCCAGTGGCTAGCACTGTTGCCTCACAGCAAGAATGTCACTTGTCCAAGCCCTTACCTTGCCAAGTTGACATTTCTGTGCGGAGTTTGCATGTCCTCCCTGTGTTTGCGTGGGTTTTCCCCGGGCTCTCCGGTTTCCTCCCACAGACCAAAAACATGTAACATAAGTAAATTGACCAACCAAATCGACACCATAGACGAGCGATTAATTCAGCTATTCTCTTCATAATTATTTATATTCGAATCCACCTTCACCAAATAGGGGAGTTCTCGAGACCTACCTGAACTCAAACTCCCCTCTCGCCCTGCAACGGGAGGGAGCCCCGGGCTCGAGGATCTTATGAACTCAGGGCTCTCTCCCGGGACAGCACGCCAAACACGCTTTATAATCAATCATCAGCCAAGGGCGAACTCTTGAAATGAGTTTTCAGCTACGGGAATCCTTTGGTGTACACATAAAAAAATAATAATATTTAACAGTTATTCAACAGTTTCTGTGCTTTGTTATCAGTGCTTTCAAGAGGGAAAGAAGATTTGAATTTAGCAGTTGATCCAATAATATTTGGCTGCAGACTTGCACATGCAAGCTGAGACATGCAATCTCATGCTGTGTTCACACCAGACGCGGAACGGGCAAATAAATTGCGCTATTTGCGTGTAAATAGATGCATGAACATTTTGAGTTTACTCGCTTCATTTGCGCGTCAAATTCACTTCACAATAGATGCAGATTCACGTCATGGGCAGGGCTTCTGTCTGCCCGCTGACTCTAACTTCATTGCTAAATGACTAACATGGATTTTATTGAGAGAATAGCTTTGTTTATGTGCTTTATGAAGGCTGAAAAACAGCGTCGATTTGTTTGGAGCAGTGTCTGAGTCCACTAGATCCATTCAGAGGTGCACCAAGCTCTGTGACTTCATAAACTCCTCCAGAAACTATACCAGCGCGTCAAACCGCCTCATTCGTGCATATTTCGCCACAGGATGTCTATTCGCATCTTTGCATTGACTTAACATGTAAATCACTTGCACTTGATGCTTCATCCGTGTCTAGTGTGAACGCAGCAACAGACTTGTAGTCTCAGACACATGCACTGAATAGAGCTAGTGACGTTACTGTGAAGGGTAGGGTAAGGCAGTGGTTCTCAATCTTTTTCAGCAGAGGACCCCTTTGTGTAGGGCGAATCCTTTTGGGTTTCATTATTCATTATTGTAACAGGAGGGCAAACTCCATCAACTTGCTGATGTGATGACAGCTCCATTCATTCAAATAAAAGTGCATATATTGGTGCGGCGCTGCATTTTTTTTCTGCCATTTGAAAGTATCAACTGGATTTAAATGACATAAACATAGAGCTTAATATCTGCAGTACTTTTGAGCTCAAATTATAATAAAGAAATACTTTAACCTTCAGAATGACGTGGGACACAAAATTAATCCAGGTGGGCTTGTTGATTACCCCTCATCTAGAATTTCTTTGAGGCCCCCCCAAAAAGTTGGTTCTTCATTTTGAAAAAAAAATTTGAACGCAAAACTGGCGCTTGTTAACCAATCATAAACCTTTAAAAAAAAATGTGTTCAGTTATATTTAACTTAAAAAATATCTCCATAAAAATTGCATATATAAAATGAATAAAACACATAGGCCTACATAAAATAGATATATTTCACTTAAGTATTTAATACATTAACAGAACCAAATATGAAAGATTATGATATGAAAATGATATGAATATGAAAACTCCGCCCTCACAGTTCACTAACTCTTGATGATTTTACCACACCGGTGGTCAGAACGACTTGACAAAATCACAAATGATCATTGTTTTCAATCACAAGAGACCTTATTTTAGGTTTCAAATGCCGAAATACACATTAGAAGTAGCAGAACAACCCTTTACAGTTCATGAAATACACCACGGTTGTCTGTGAAAAGGGCGATGATCATATTAAACCTAATCTGACAACGTGATTACTTCATACAGTAAATACATTGTGTGCATAATTAGACATTTTGTGTTGTCCGTAATTGTACTTTTGCACATGCGGGTCAGTTTAGGACCATGATCTGTTCACACTAGAAATCTGATCTGAGAAAAAAATCTGATTTGACCATTAAGCCTTGCAGTGTGAACTTCATGTGCATTTTAGTGAATTGTTTAAAAGCTGCAACAAGTTTATGTCAAAACAGGTCAGCTGTACTGGTGACAAAATATAATTATACTAATTTAATAATCTAATAATATTTTATACATTTTTTGTATTATTTCTACATTTTTTGTTTTATTTATATATTTATTTTAATTTATGCATTCATTAATTTTCTTTTAATAAAGTCCCTTTATTAATCTGGGGTCGCCACAGCAGAATGAACTGCCAACTTATCCAGCATATGTTTTACGCAGCGGATGCCCTTCCATCTGCAACCCATCACTGGGAAACACCCATAACACTCTCATGCACACACATACACTACGGACAATTTAGCTTACCCAATTCACCTATAGCACATGTCTTTGGACTGTGGGGGAAACCGGCGCACCCAGAGGAAATCCACGCAAACACAGGGAGAACATGCAAACTCCACACAGAAATGACAACTGGTCCAGCCAAGGCTCAAACCAGTGACCTTCTTGCTGTGAGGCGTCAGCGCTACCCACTGCGCCACCGTGCTGCCCTATATTTATTTTACTTTATTTTTAATTATTCTACTTTGTTTCAGCTGACACCAAACATTTGGTGTTTATTGCATAAAGATGGTTATATTCATTTTTTTTTTTTTTTTTGTATGCTGTAGTTTTTTTGTATCGATTTAGTATTGGAACCATTATGTTTAACTTAGTTTAGGTATCGTAGAGAAGTCAACATTTTGGTATCATGACAACACTAGTGTGAATGCACCTTTTGTCACCTTTCTTGTTTTTTTTACCTTGCTACTTTTCTTCCTTGTCTCTTTTATCTCACTCCTGGTCAGACAATCATAGCCATGCAGGCCTTCTTTGTTTGTACACTTCACACTTCTCCAGACTGTAATCTTGACAGAGAGCAGCCCCTCCTCTCTCTCTCACTCTGAACCACTGGAGCTTACAGTGTGCAACACATGCCTTACTGCAGGAGGTAAAGTAGGTTAAAAACTACCACTCACCTCCCAGAGGAAAACACTCTCCCTTGGGACCATGATATGAAATGCCTTTCTGATATTTGTATTCTCAGCATGAGCCATTCATCTCAACGCGGCCATTGTTACTAGAATTTCAATGATTTGGCTTATTTGAGAATTTTGTGATTTCAGCAATTTAAATATATACCCACAATAGCATTAACTTAGATAAACGTAGATGTAAAATGTAATTGCTTTTGAAGGGGATTCGGCAGTAATGCATCTCTGAGGACCATTCACAGTTTCACCAGTGGCACTGGCACGCTCTGAGATAATATAAAATGAATGGCAATTAATAGGGATGTGCACTTCAGAGCAGAAGCCCATGACTGCACATGCCTGCATACTCTCTCAGGGACATTTAGCGTTCAGCACTAGGAAACACACTGCAGCGAGCTCTTAATGTAGTCTTTGAGCTTTTCATGTCTTATGTGCTGTGGTTTTTCAATCAGAGAGAATGAGGAGGGGGATGTAGAAGTAGATTACCACCGACAACTGTGACTGCAGAAAGAGAGAGAGATGGAGAGAAAGAGCAAATCATTCTTTCGTCTGACCGGCATTTAGAATAACTGATGTGATGTGGGGATTTGAAAATTTAAAAAAAAGAAAACGTGACAGCACTCTTCACAGAGATAGGAATGGATTGAAACGGGAGAGGGAGAAAGACGGAAGACACGAAGGGAAAAATACAAAATACCTCTGCGCAACGAAGCCGGTTTGTCACTTAGTCACACTGGCTGGCTGTGAGGCACAGCTGAAAGAAATCTGGCCAGGCATCTCTTTTGGGTATGTGAACAACTGAAAATGTTACACACACTACCCTCATATTTCAAGGCCGAAAGCAAGTGCATGCATAAGTCTCTTTGGTGCATATGGCAGCATTTTAAAAGTTTTCCTTAAAAAACCTTGCCATGTATATGATTACAATTACACTTTCAGTACATATGTGGGTGTGTTGTAAAAGATAATGTCACATTTCAGTGTTAAATTTATGTACAGTAATCTGTAAACATGAAGCAGTCGACAGGCTCTGTGTTAGGTCTCCTGCACTTTCAGTATTCATCAACATGGGTATTCCACAGACAGTGGTATCACATCAATGCATGCTTTCTCCATTTCCAAAGGAAAAATCATATTAGTTTTGTCACACCACCGCCATTTCACCCCTACTAGTCTCTTGTTGTACAATCTGGATTTTGCTTTGTCTTTGATATAACCTGAAAGAGACAGCCCAGAGAAGCGTAACATTTCTCCTTTTTGTCTTCTTAAGGTTGTTTTCCTTGGAGAGGAACCATCCAGTGGATTTTTACTAAACTCTGACAAGTGCCCACCAATATCAACATGCTTTGAAGAATGGCTCAAACTGTGATTTTGGTGTGTGGTTAAAAGTGTTATTTTCTATAGCTCAAACAGTAGAGCATGGTAATAACAACACCAAGGTCATGGGTTTGATTCCTAGGGAACGCATGAAGTGATGAAAGTTGCTTTGAATTTGAACATCTGTCAAATAAATGACAGATGATGATTTTTTTATTTTTTTTTTGTATTTGGTGTGTGATTTGAATGGTACAATGCATAAACAGTGGTTTGTGTAGGATATTCAGAGATAAGGGTCCCTATTATACAGCCGATGCAATGCAGTGTCAATGTTTTTACTAGTTTCAGCATGGCGCAGGTATCATTTTCATGTTTTGTGCCACATTGTTTCAATAGCAAATGCATTTGCACTTGTTTGTGCGTCCATGGGAGTGCTGATCTGAAAAGTTTTTTTTGTTTTTTTTCTGAATGTAATAGTTCACACTGCATTTTTCAGTTTACCCTCATCATTTAAAATTGCTATTGCTAATTGTATCTGAAGTATTTGTAAGTATGGCTATATCTCTCCATAATATTAAACCCTGAGAACTGTTATGGAACTCCACATGAGACAAGACCACGAGAATGGTCAGGAACTAAAACAATAAACTTTCTAATCTGAGAAGAAGATCAGCTAGGAAACCAGTTCTTTAACTGTCCCAGTCACCAATCCTGAGCCCCCCCCTCTCTGCCCTGGACTTTACCATCTCCACCAGAGCTGCTCACTCACACAGAATGTCCAAGTTTTTAATATGGTGTATCTTGAGGCTCTATATTCATGTTTTGTGTCATTTTAAATGTCTCTGTGTGATTGGTAAAGTGGTCTTAATTTCACTGTAATATTTTACAGTTTCCCCTATATCTGTTGATTTGGGTTTTGACTTTGATAAGATCTTTGCCAGATGCTCCACTCCAGGGACAATGGTCTTCACATCAACTCAAGACCAGGCAAGGGTCTTTGTGAGGCTTTTATTGTCTTGAGTTTATGGTCATTTGAGTATTTAAGGGAAAGGTGCAGAAGTGTCTGGTGGATTCTGTAGCGGGATACCCCGTTGCAGTGTTGAGTCTCTGAGCTCTGCATCAAGGCTTATATACTGCAACGTACTTCTACACAGTCAGGTATTAATCTTTACTTTTAAATGAATCTTTGGGTGATTGATGTTGTACAATCTGAATTGGCTTATTTTGTTTAATTATGTGAATTGGAATGGAAAATCTTTGCCTGACAAATAAATGTAAAATTCTTGTTTAGCTCTAATATCTCCTGAAATCATTTAAGTAGATTCATTCTAGTAGATTGATTAGGCTGATGTTTCCGCAGCCTACGACCAGGATTGCTCATTCAGGCTCAATGGATGGAGCATAGGCACAGCATTAGAGACCTGTTGATTTCTGACAATCACTGACTTAGTATGATATAATCTAGTGGCTAAATCAAACTTTCTTTATGTATGAGCAAGCATGGGGCAGCCTAATATTACTTAAAGGAAATTAGTTTACAGTTATATCGTCTATCTAAGAACCAAAACTGGCGAGGATGTGTCTGTGAGCAGATGTAACTGGCCAGCATACTGACTCTCAGCGACTTCGGGTAAACGATGAACCATTAACTGAAAATAAGTATTTATTAGGTTAATCAATCTAAATTAGACCAAATCATAACCTATAAGGTGATCAGCTTGAATTAGATAAATCTAAATTTAAATTATTATAAATCGGAGATGGAAACAAATTAAAATTAATTTGAACAAATAAAAATATTTCTTTTCCCATGTGCTAAAATAGCTTACACGCATTTAACCTTTACCCATGCTGTTAGTTCCGTCATAGGACAAATAGTAGGACCCTTACATATTCATTAAAATAATTAATATGATTGCATTGTAAAACTTGTAGTGAATTAGCTCAAAGTGAATTGACGATTAATTTAAAGGGGGATTCAAAAGAATCCACTCTTTAAATCTGAACAAAGAAATCATCCAGTGATCGTTCAAACGGACTTCAACTACGGCTATTGCTATCAAAAATAAAAACACATTTATGTTTAAGCAGGGTAACAAGATCGAAGTTTAAAGCATTCGATTCGTAAATATGCACAGGCACCTTTCTTTATACAAAATGAAACTTTATTGACTAATCTAACAGAAACTAACACCTAACACAAACACACATTCATACAGGTTTTAGAGAAGTGTAAAGAAAGAAAAATAAAAGTTTGGGAGAGTGTAATGATATAAAAATCTCAGATTTTGTAAGACCAAACCAAGCGAGCCAAAAGTCATCAATTTAACCCTTCTATGGTCTCTTTAGGGTTATATAAATATAATTTACCCCAGTTCAGTAATGTTATAGTCTGAAGGAGTTACTTGTGTTCCTTTTGTGATGTGAATAACTCCCTCTGTTGAGTTGGGTTCCCACATGATTAGCTGGTGGTCGGCTCTTTGTTCTGTGAGGCTTAGAGTGGGGTGGAGTCTGTCGTTTCAAGTTTTAGGCGGCATAAGGACTAGTCGTGTTGACTTCTGCTTTCACGGCGCACTAAACTTAACTAGACTCTCGTCGGAAAAGGAAGAAAGAAAAAAAGAAAGAAAAGTAATGGAGATGGGAATGTTTGTACTGTTTGTACTGGACCTGAAAAGAAGCTGTCCTGAGCTGGAACGGAACTAATCTTTCTCTCCCGGGTCTGTGTGTATTCTCTTTCTGCTGGGGTGTGGCCTTAGTCACCAGTTTTTAAAAGGATGGTTTTGTACCACCCTCAGGAGCTGAGTTGACCAATGAGAAAGTTACCTTCCCAAGGCACGTTTTATAGTCCTTAGTTGGGAAGCTTGGTGATTTGCATGATGCATAAATGTATAAAGTTTCTTAAAATGTTTATATGTTGCACACATATTAACATAAAATGTAAACGATTGTTCAGTACACCAAATTAGCTTTGCAGGGACATCAAACATGAACCATCTATGGTCATGTTTAGCTGTGGTAAATTTAAACATTGATTGCAATTATTAAAACCATAATATTAATAGATAAGCAAGAGACTTGTTGTGAAACACTTGATTACACATAACGAGGGAATAAAGGTTTACATTAAAAACATAAGTCTTAAGCAAGTTGTATAGGAGCGTATAGGAGCTTGACCATGTCTCTGTCCATTTCCAAGCAGGCATTCCTTTCCTGTCGTAAATAACTTTGGAAAGGTTGACAGTGTATTATTTGTTGAATAAAGCAAAATAATTATGTGTCTGATCGTCCGCATCCATTACAAACTTTTACCCTTCTAATTAGGTGAAGAAACATATATGGTAACTTTGTTGACATTAATTACAAAATAATTATTTATTTATTTTAAGTCATAAAAGTTTGAAAGCCTTGTAATAACCCCCTGTAAAACTCTAATGGTTTTTCCAATACGTATTTCAATGAGTGCCATATAAAGTGTTAAAATAACACCTTTTGTGTAATATACATAATTAAAGGTCAGTAAAACTGATTGATTGCAGGTAAGACTGTAATGTCACTTGGTACTCACAATAGATCTTTGTGTTAGTTACCACACACTGGCTTATAAAACTGTAGTCTACATAATACACTAAGCATAAAACGTCAGTGAAGCAACTCAGCTTCCGCTCATTTTTCCGCTCACACACTCGCTGTGTGTTTTGGAGCTTCAATCACATTTTTGTCTGCGCATGCTCGAGTGACGTCATTGTTGTTGCGGTAGCCTCGCTGTGTGTGTTTGGAGCTTGCCTCGCTGTGTGTTTGGAGCTTCGTCGCGTAGATTCGCAATTGACATTTTTATCTTAAAATACTTCCCTATTCGCTAGTATTTGTCTCTCCTACTTAGGGTGAACAAACCCTTAATACATTTAAACAAACAAATCTACTTTAAAACGTTCTGTTGGAGCTGATAGCTGTGGATTCGCAGATTCGCGATCTGAAGATGAAGCGAGCACAGCTCCGGGAACAGCGGGCCCTGCTCGATGTATCCCGGGCTGCGGCTCGCTCATCTGAGGTAAGTGTGCGATACAATCTCAACACTCCGTCCACCTCAACCCCGTGTGTTTCTCTGCCCAGGCCCAGCGCACCGAGGTCGCGGCTCGTCCAGGGGTCGTTCACTCCGGCACCCGGCTACCGTGGCCCCTGGGTGCAGCCGCGTAAGGTGCATACCAGGCCTCGGGGCAGAACGTCTCCTCCTCCTGTGTTCGAGATCCCCACGGAGAACCGGTTCGCCCCCCTCCGCGAGACAGGTCGCGATGTGGCAATCATCGGTGACTCCATCGTTCGCCACGTCCGCGCTGCTTCCACTAAAGGTAACAATGTACGCACTCACTGCTTTCCCGGTGCTCGTGTTAAGGATGTTTCTGCTAAGGTTCCCGCTATCCTGAGCGCTGGCGAGAGCATCGGAGCTGTCGTCCTCCACGTGGGGACGAACGACACCGGGCTGCGGCAGACGGAGATCCTGAAGAGGGACTTCAGGAGCCTGATCGAGACGGTTCGACGCACCTCGCCCGCCACGCAGATCATCGTTTCTGGACCGCTTCCTACCTAACGCAGAGGAAATGATAAGTTCAGTAGACTTTTTGCTCTGAATGAATGGCTATTAACATGGTGTAAAGAACAGAAATTGCTCTTTGCCAATAACTGGAATCTTTTCTGGGAGCGGCCTAGGTTTTTCCGTGCTGATGGGCTACACCCGAGCAATGCTGGAGCTGAACTCCTGTCGGACAACATCTCCAGGATGCTTCGTTCTATCTGACTAGTAAGTGAAAATTCACATTTTAGCAATATAGACTCTTGCTCGTCCCGCTCAAATCACAGTAATGCATATTTGGCTAACCCCATAGAGACTGTGTCTGTTCCTCGTATTATTAGATCAGGAAATAAACCTACTGTGTGCTCTAGAAAAAATCTATTAAGAATCGAACCAGAAAAACTGCAAAAAAGTGGAAATACTAATTTTTTAAAGCTTGGTCTCCTAAACATCAGGTCACTAGCACCTAAAGCACTTATCATAAATGAAATAATAACAGACAACAATCTTAATGCACTCTGTCTCACTGAAACCTGGCTGAAACAAAATGATGATATTAGTTTAAATGAAGCAACTCCTTCAGGATTCTTATATAAGCATGAGGCTCGTCAGACTGGTCGTGGTGGTGGAGTTGCATCAATCTTTAGTGATATTCTTAATGTTAATCAGAGAAACGGACTTATGTTTAACTCTTTTGAAGTATTGGCACTTAATGTTATGCTTCCGGATATTATGAAAAAACCTATATTATCTCTCGCTTTAATCACCATATATAGACCCCCAGGACCCTATGTCAATTTTCTAAAAGAGTTTTCGGATTTTATTTCTGACTTACTAGTTAAAACTGATAAAATACTAATTGTAGGAGACTTTAACATTCACATAGATGACGCTAACGATACATTAGGGCTCGCGTTTACAGATTTACTACAATCACTTG
>CAIGQV010018273.1:2541398-2557898 GCA_903798115.1 Danio jaintianensis | reverse complement strand
AAAAGCGCTATAGAAATAAAGATGAATTGAATTGAATTGAATTTTTAGCTCTAAATTAGTGACGGAGGCTTGGGCTCATTTGTTAAACTGTCAAGATATGAAACCATGACAGAAAAACAAGTAGTGCCGCACACACTTTTTATAAGACACTGCAGTGTTATTATTTATTTACTTATGCCTTCAAACTATTGTATAAATGCAATATCACACTTAATGCATTATTAATGCAGTTTTATATAAGTATAGTTGTGATTATTCTTTCAATTCAACAAAAACCTACATGTACCCCTAAATGGACCTGGAAGCTATAAAGAAACCATAAGAATCCATCTTAATAGATTGCAAGTATAACAGACATGCTGTTTGATTGGAAAAAAAAAGAGGCTGTTCTCTCTTCCTGTGATTTTATCTATTCAGACTTGTGTGTTTACAGGTGTAGATTTATTTTCTTTCCTTTTTGATTCAAGAATAGCATTAATTATGGTGAAATATTCAAAACATCCAGTACTAGCTTCATATAACCTGCTATTTCTATTGATCTGAGGCCATTGGCAGAAATTTCAAGGACTAGAAAAATAATTAAATCAATGAGTAAACAAAACACCCAAACACACACTCACTTGTATATATCCAAGGTGTTCCTTGCCCCCTGCAATGTCACATATCATCGACAAAGTTATTTCTCTCTCTCTCTCTCTCTCTCTCTCTCTCTCGTCTCTCAACACTATGTGGGCAAGACTACTCCATACCTATCCTCGGGTCATGGGTTGTGTGTGGAATATAAAGAATTGTTGTCTTCTCGTCTATACCAATATGTGTCTCTTCCTCTATCTCTCTCTTTTTCATAGGATTTTGAACACCTCAATCAAACCTTGTTTAAGGATGCCTCTGAAGCACATTGACACATCAAGTCACCGTGAATGTGTGCAGTATTAGCTTTAAACCACAGACCATAATAGGGGGGAGAGGAGAGAAAACACGCTCTTTGTCATCACCTCCCAACACACTGTTGAACCTTTTTTATTCTTTGAAGGTCAAGGGCAAGAATCTGGATGAACTATCCGCACTCAAACACACTAAACAGAGAGATGGTACATGACTACTTTGAGATGACAGTACAATTCAAATCAGCAAAGTGTTTGAGGAAACCTCCAGTGATCGTGCTCCTCGCAACAAAACAACAGGTCGATAAGCTTCCACAAGAGAAAATAAAGTGTTTCTCAAGACCATTTCATCCCAAAACAGATAAATCGTCACATCAGGGGTTTGGCAGATTCATTTTCAGAGTACATTGCTCAAAGTTCTGTGGCAATGCTAAACCATTAGACGTCCGTGTGATCTATGAAAACCCAGGCAAGCATCTATCACCCATATGCAACCTCAGCCCATTGTTATGCTTCAGCTATTTTACAGGTTCGCCTCTAATACGTTTACTCTCTCACGTGAAGAATGACCAAACAGTTTCGCACAGCCGAAGCGATCATTCATCAGCAATATCTCCAAGATGAAGAATCAGGGGCTTATTGAATTAAGCCGGTGATGACTTTTGAGACATCTCGGCATGGTCCGAGCAGCAAACCTGATATGTCTCTCAAATAGATGAAGTGAAAGTGGCACGGTCTGGATTTTAATATGATCTGCAAGGGTGACTCCAAGGCGCAGAATCAGGCATTGAATATCTAAATGGATTTCAACCAACCCCCTGGTATGCTCAAATAAATCTTAATTTAGCCTGTTCACAGTGCGTTTTTCTCTCTATTTCGCCTTCTTTCCACCTGTCTGACATACATCATATGCACAGCCGGAGATCAGGATATTAAATGCAGGAGTCATACAAGTCTCCTTCTCCCTGTCTAATTACATGCACCGTGAATTGCACGGCTGCAGGAAAGGTTGCCTTAAGCCACGACACCCCAGAGGTTACTTCTTTATTCTTTCGCTTTTTTCCCCCTCTCTTCATTTCCTCCTAATTTCTTTCCTACCCAAAAGCTTTCTCGCCTTTGTAACGACATATTAATGTCATTAAATTAATTAGCAGGTGGGACGTTCTGAGATTTAAGGGATAATGAATTGTTAAAGTGGCTAGCCTTAACGTCTCAACTTTTTCCACTCCCGGAGGGTTTTATGTGTAAACTTTCTTTTCTTTTTCTTCTTTTTTTCTTCCCTGGGAAAGGACTTGCTTTTTCTCACCTCTCCCAGACAGGGCTCACATATGGCTGTGTGCTAAATGGACTAAAAGCCAGAAAAGTCTGAAATGTGAAAATAAAAATCCTCTCACTTCTATATCCTCAGAGAATGCTGGGAAAACATAACAAGCTTTATGAGGCCATTGGAGGTTTAAGCTAAAAACGTTCCAAATAAAGCAACATATAAAAATGCCCCCTCCTCACATATTTTTTAAAATTTATTTATAAAAACTTTTGGCTTCTTCTAAATATTGGAGGATTTCCTATATTTGCAATTAAAGACGTAACATATTTCAAGTGTGCCTTTAGAGGCTAATGCTTTTTCACATCAGCAAGCAATAAGTTCAAGTCAAGTCAAGTTAAGCTTTATTAACATTCTGATATATGTAATTAGTACATACATTTATTAAACCCCACATACACAAAAGCGCAATATTTTATAATCAGTGTTGTTATGTTTAAACTTAAATTCACTGTAGTAATATTTATAATGTATGTAAGTGTAATTTTGTATTTATATATGATTAAATAAAATTGCTATATTCTGCTCATTTAGAATATGTGTGTCAGTACATTGTAAAGCAAATAACTGAAATTATACTGGGCTGGATATAAAATAATAAAAGGTGAAACAAGGAACGTGTGGATAAATTCATGATACAAGGAGTAAAACTATGACAATCAACAAAAAGCAGGAACAACGAACACAGGAATATAGTTTGGGAAACAGAATCAGCTTTCTTGGCCAGAAGTCAGGACACTGATTGGGAGTCAGCCATTTTAAGTTCTGTCTCAATCGCAAAATGATTCCAGTGCACTGAAACTTTTGCTCCCTGAAAATTCCCACAATATACAGTGAAAATCAGGATGCATCAATGCTCATTGTGCTCCCTTAATGGAAGTTCACAACCAAATCATCAAACATAATTACTATTTTTATATATATTTATATCATGGCCCATGTTTATATCATATATATATATTATTTAACATGAACAGACATAGTTAGACAGGTTAAGAATAACCCAGCAAACATTTGTAATTGTTAAAAGGTGCTGTATGTAAGTTTTTGACTCTTCTAAAGCATAAAAATACCATGATATGTTTGCAGATATTTAGGCTACGTTCACACTGCAGGCAAATGTGCCCCGAATCAGATTTTTTTGCCCGCATGTGACTCAGATCTGTTTTTGTTTTGACAGTGTGAACAGCTCAAACCGCATGGAATCTGATCTTTTCAATTCAGATTTGTGCCACTTTCATATGTGGTATTAAATCAGATACAGATCTGATGTTTTGCAATGCGACCACAGTGTGAACGGTTATGTCAGATTTCATGTGACTTTTACACAGTCTTCGATCAACATGTGACATCATTGTGTGCTGCAAACATCATCTACTCCTCAGCTGCATAGTAGAATGGCACACAGGGCAATTACTTCACCACAGAAAGTTGGTTGTTCATGTTGAAAAAAATTTTGAAGGCAAAACTGGTGCTTGTTAACCAATCTGGGTAACGATTGGGCACGGGTTGATTGCGAAGCTGAAGAGCGTCGGGGGTGTTGCGGAAAGGGGATCTTTGCACAAAGGAGGGGGCACTTTTATTTTAAGGATGAACTTTCTCTTCGAGAGAAAAAAAGGGCAGGTGCTCAAGCACTCAAACCCCCCTTCTGCACGTACCTGTTGTTTATAATGAAGTAAAATGAAATAACTCTGCAAATAGAGATAAACAAACTCCACCTTCACAGCTCAGTCTGCGGCTGCTCATTAACCCTCGATGGGTTCACTACACGAGTGGTCAGAAAGACGTGCACCGCGGTTGTAATAAATCATAAATGATCAGTGTTTTCAATCACAAGTGACTTATTTTAGGTTTTAAATGCTGAAATGCACATTAGTAGTAGCAGAACAACCCTTTACAGTTCATGAAATACACCACGGTTGTCTGTAAAAAGGGCAATAGTCATATTAAGCATAATCTGACAACGTGCTTACTTCATACAGTAAACACATTGTGTGCATAATTAGACATTTTGTGCTGTCTGTAACTGTACTTTTGCACATGCGGGTCAGTTTAGGACCATGATCTGTTCACACTGGAAATCTTGGCCACATTTAAAACAACAATGTACTGTAAACAGTTATGCAAAAAAATCAGATCTGAGAAAAAATCTCATTTGAGCACTAATCCCCGCAGTGTGAACGTAGCCTTTAGAAACATGCCAAGTGAACATACTTGTTTATCTGAAAAACAATGCTGAAGTCAGATATTCTGTTTTGAAAATGTGTTTTTGTTTTGGTAATTTTAACCTGCCCAATGCCATTTTAGCCAATTATATTTCAGCCCCCTGGGTTGCCTTGGTGGAAAACCGCGTATTTCCTTTCCTCCATTCAGAAAGGCTCTGAAAGCATGCGTCCGTGACTAAAATGCAACCTCCGGTGGACAGTAGCAGCCTCCGAAATTAGGCGCAGATTCAGTTCCACATGAGGTTATTGATTAGCAAATTATATAAATATTACGAAAGTAAACATTAGGTGAACAGGTTACATTGTAACCTCGTGTCCTAACAACATGCTTCGTAACGAGATGCGCAGTGATAAGCAATTGACGAAACACGACAGAAATTTAAATACAGCCATTCAGAAGCACAGAATATGCACTCACTCACGAAATGGTAAGGTTTATAATCTATTCAATACATATTAACCCTCTTTAACATTATTAAATGTACATGCTGAATCACTCATATGTGTTTAGTTCTAAAGTTCAATTTTAAACGGTTTATTTTATTTTCAAGATCTGAGGTGAACTATCTGCTGCTGCTTTCAGTATATGGCAATAAATGTCATGTAAAATGGCTATCAAACTCACATTGTAAGCATTTAACACTGAATAAATCACATGAGGTATACCTGAGGTGATCACAGTTTATCCTGTTGTTCACCTGTGAGAAATAGAAGCCGTTTCTAATATATCAATTGGAGGTGTTGTTTAGGACAAAAACTCCTTTTAATATGGAAAATATTCCTTCTATAGGGTGCCGTTGCTTTTATTTAGAGCACAATTTAAATCACTCGCTCCTGTCCTCAATCTGGCAACCTGCGATTCTTTTGATCCAGGAGTGCAATACCTAGTTTAACCACTGGGTGTCAAACTTACATACTACACCTTTAATGGTTGAAATGTAATGTGAATGATAATATGAAATTATCAAATCATTTAGCTATGATGTAGCCTTCTTTTAAAAACTGCATCAAATTAATATATAAAAAATATTGGTTCTGCTGTTATTTAGAAATTCCAGTTTTTATGTTGTACGAGGAGGATGTTCTCATGTCACAATCAGTGTCCCAATATGTAGTGAACTAATTTAATCACTGCCCTTACCAGTGACTGAATTTACAAGCTACTGATACACCCTCGGAAACTGGCTAGCTAATTGATACAAAGTTTAACTACATTGAATACTGCATTTATTTTATTTTATTTTATTTTATTTTCCCAGGTTCATGCCTAATATTTTTCACACGGCATGTCATATTATGCCTACAACTGCAAAGATATATTTGAATCCATTGTGATTACTGGTCGATAAGATAGGAAAAAAAAAAAAAAATTGCCTAAGCCATTTCATGGTCTCTGCTTCTGAAATTAAGGTCCAAGGTCATTGTGTGGTGCTGAAGCTATTAGCTTGTAAAATGAAGCAAGCGCTGCACTGAGATGATCTACATGCAGACACACAAACAGATGGCTGAGTTTCCCATTAAACAGACATGAGATAATCTTCTCAGCTTGACCATGGAGCAATCATATGGGACTCCACCAAATGGAGCCATTGTACAAACTGTGCCTGGTGGAGGGAAATTAAACAATTAAAGCGAGCGAGGAAAGCCCTGATGTGTGATTTGTTGTTTATGTGTGTCAGTAAGTGTAAGCATGACTCTCTGTGTGGTATTCTACCATAATTACCAACCACATCACTGAGACGGGTCTTGCCACAGTGCTGACAAAAGACTGTCATGTACTACATTCAAATGTACATTCAGATGACAGAGAAATTACATGGACGCACACAAGGCGATGACACACGCACAAACAAAAGACTAATTCACCGACACCCGGCCTCGTCTTCTATCTAGCATCACTAGGCTTGATAGTATTTTCGCTCATAAAAGAAATAATCCCTTCCTTGATTAGAGCCATTTCCCAGGTTTACATGACCAGTCTAAATGGAAAGGCAGTGGAGGCTGCAGTTTGTAATTTTCCAGTCCAGGAGTCCATCTACTGCACAATAATAATCCGTGGTTTGTTATGGGTAAATTAAGAACTCCAGAGTGGTATTAAGGAGACCTGGGAAGCAGGGTTAATGGACAGTCACGGGGACTCAGATCGAAGCTGGAAGACAGAGCGCTTTGGTTTCCTGCTGTCACAGAAGAGTGGCACTGTGGGTATTAGTAAAACTCCTTTGGAAAGTACTGTTAAATGACCAGAAAATGCACATATTGGCTTTAGTTAATTTCCTTTTTGAGTGGGTGAATGTGTTGCATGTTTTATGGTTGGTTGGACTAAGATTAATATTTAGTTGTAATTTGTGAAAAAAAAGTGCACTTCACTTCAGCGTACTCTAGTATGTATGGAAATAAAATAATGTGTACTGAACATTTTGGCCACTAAACTGCTTTATAATTTGATGTAAATCAATTTTTTACATATAACACACACACACATATATATATATGGGCGACGCGGTGGGGCAGTGGGTAGCACGTTCGCCTCACAGCAAGAAGGTCGCTGGTTCGAGCCTCGGCTGGGTCAGTTGGCATTTCTGTGTGGAGTTTGCATGTTCTCCCAGTGTTCGCGTGGGTTTCCTCCGGGTGCTCCGGTTTCCCCCACAAGTCCAAAGACATGCGGTATAGGTGAATTGGGTAAGCTAAAAAAATGTCCGTAGTGTATGTGTGTGAATGAGTGTGTATGAATGTTTCCCAGTGATGGGTTGCAGCTGGTAGGGCATCCGCTGTGTAAAACATATGCTGGATAAGTTGGCGGTTCATCCCGCTGTGGCGACCCCAGATTAATAAAGGCGAAAAGAAAATGAATGAATATATATATATATATATATGTAAAAATTATTAAATGCAGTTTTCTGAATTTCTATATTTTTGCTCTACTTAAGTATATAATTTATGGAAATTAATAATAATTTATAATGTTTAATAAGATATGGCTGTGAATGAGTGTGTATGGATGTTTCCCAGTACTGGGTTGCAGCTGGTAGGGTATCTGCTGTGTAAAACATATGCTGGATAAGTTGGCGGTTCATTCCGTTGTGGCGGCCCCTGATGAATAAAGGGACTAAGCCGAAGGAAAATGAAGGAATGAAGTACTGAGTGCTTTAGTTAATACTAATACATACATACTATTTGTTATATTTGTCTATGGAAATCAATAATTACTGGTTTTCATTCATTCATTCATTCATTTATTCATTCATTTTCTTTTTGGCTTAGTCCCTTTATTATTCAGGGGTCGCCACAGCGGATGCCCTTCCAGCTGCAACCCATCACTGGAAAATACTGGTTTTCATTTTTCTTTAAATGATCTTCTTTTGTGTTTCAACACTTGACGTTGAGTTAATGTTTATTTTTGGGTGAGCTACCTCTTTAAGACCTACTTTATGTAAGACAAGAGTATTACGTACATATTACAACGAGTGCTACCCAGGCGCCACCTTTGACTGCATACACTTAGGGCTTTAAAATTAAGGGATAATATACAATCCCCTTCAATGATAAATGGTTTTATTATCTATGCATTTGCCTCTTTGAGACTCAATCTTCCTTGTCAATATTGAAGTCGACCATCATTGTACCGCTCTCTCATCTCCATCGGTGCTCTCGCTACATGCTTTACCAAAGACTGCCAATCAGAAGCCACACATCTCCTTGATGAATTCCAGTAGTCTTGAATGTCATTAAGAGACCATGACACAAGCTAGGTTTTTCATCTGGATCCACTTTTACATAAAGGTCAAGCTTACCCAAGAATTATGCAGACGACCTTTCTGGATCTTCAATTAAAATGTGGCAACCCTCCAATGGAGATGGAGGAGCACAGTGAACTAAAGGATGGTTACACCAATTTCTGCTGTGATTTAAGCAGTTTTCTCTTGAAACTGATGTAGAAAGCAGTGGGAATTTAAGTTTCTCACCCAGTTTCACTTAGGAAAAAATTGAATGGGTGAAAAGAAGATCAATTTAAAATCAGTGCAAACTGAAAACTCAAATTGTGTTGCATATTTAATGATACTTGTTCATGTCTAATTTTTATTCTAGTCATTATGAACTTTTTAACTGTATCTGTTAATTTCCCATAAATATTACAATGTTTCAACAGAAATGAGCATAATACTTTTTCTATTCATTCATTCATTCATTCATTCATATTCCTTCGGCTTAGTTCCTTTACTCATCAGGGGTCGCCACAGCGGAATGAACCGCCAACTTATCCAGCATATGTTTTACACAGCGGATGCCCTTCCAGCTGCAACCCTGTACTGGGTACATCCATACACACTCATTCACACACATACACTACGGCCAATTTAGTTCATTCAATTCACCTATAGCGCAGAGCACGGGGAGAACATGCAAACTCCACACAGAAATGTCAACTGACTCAGCTCAAAATTAGGAAAAATATAATTATAAAATTACATTTGTACATTAATTAGAACATGCAAAAGTATACATTAAAATCAATTGCTGTATGCATGTTTACATTTACAATGACATTTTATCCAAAGTAACATACAAAATGCCAATTAGTTTAACACGGTGGACATAGCAGTCATTTATGAACAGAAAGAGTTAGTATTAAAGTGATGAAGAAAATGAAAATATCTGTAAAAAATTTAATCTTTAAAATTAAACTGTCAAAAGACTGGCAGCGGGGATTCCAGAGATACTCCGTTGAATTACAGCAAATAACCATTTCACAAAAATACAAGTAAAAACTGCAAACATACAGAACAGACTTTGTGGTCAAATTCATTCATTTTAGACATACTTCTTTCAAATGAACACAATCAGAGTTGTATCAATAATCATCATGGCTCTTTCATATTGCCATGAGTTTGAAGCTACAACAAAATGAATCAATCCACTTATTCAGCTGTAAAAGTGAGAAAAGTAAATATTAAAATAACATTTTTATTTTTATTTATGAAAGCCAACAGATACAGTATTTCAAAACATTTAAAATATATATGAATTATACCCATTCCATACACATACAAAAATAAAATAAAATAATACATAAATAAATATCATGCTCATGATCGTCTTAGCTTGTTTAATATGGCTTTTGATGTTTTGATGTATATTGGTCTCCTGGTCTAAGGCCTGACTTTTAGCAGGTCATAAGTTGAACTACTAGACTTTAGCTGGATTCCCAGTTTGACAGCTGAAAAGCTTGACCCAGTGTATGTTTCCCAACATCATCCAAGTTAACAGCTTAAAAAACAAAATCCCGAACTGAGCCATATTTTCAAGTTAATAGTACCTGCAAACTTAAATAGCTCATGCTTTTGGAGAAAATATATGTAATTTAAAATTGTATATTATATAATAACAATCAGCACATGCATCATGTGTGCATATATAAATACACAACATAAACTCTGAGTATGGCCTGCAGTGAATCAGGCATACAATAAAATAAAAGGACAGTGAGCAAAAACTGTAAAGTGTCCCCTAGATGCCATGTTTCTTGCAGCAAAAATTGCTTTGTTTCAGCATCAATGAAAATGTACTGAATGTACATGTTGTATCTGTAAATATTGCATATTATTATCTAGATGTAAGCAACGGGACCAAGCTGGAGATTGACCTGAAGAGTGAATGCATATGCAGAAAATCATAAAACTCTCTCTTTCATAAAACTACTCTGCATAATACATTAAGCTATTAACTTCAATGAAGCTACTTTAAATTCTCTCATTACTGGTTATAAACAGACATTTTCGAATAAGCGATGGAGGCTTTTACTTAGGTTTTTCACTGTCAACTTGAGATTGAAATTCTTGGCGGAGGAAAGCAGGTCCTCACACAGAAAGAGTTTTTAAGATACTCAGTGGTTGTTTCTTTTACACAATTGTGCCGTCAAACTGTTTAATTGATGCAATGTCACACTCTTCTCCATGCGATACAGCTCTAACAGCACAGCTGTCACTAACTACGGCCAAATCAAACAAGTGTGATATAGTATGATATATAAATACCAGATTGCAGCTGCTTTGTGTCAATGAACTAAAATAATCTTATACTAATTGCAATCTAGAACTGAACCTCTAATTCAAATTAATGGTCAATCAATCATCCATATGTTTATGATTTCTTTAACAATAGTTCTATTTGCTATTGTCTGTTGAACCAATGTGTTAAAAAACCGACTTACAGCAGTTTCAAGAGTTCACACTTAGCTGATGATTGATTATAAAGCTTGTTTGGCATGCTGTCCCGGGAGAGAGCCCTGAGCTCATAAGATCCTCGAGCCCGGGGCTCCCTCCCGTTTGAAAGGCGATAGGAGAGTTTGAGCTCAGGTAGATCTCGAGAACTCCCCTGCTGTAGTAGCTAGTGAACTAATAGTGTTTGCTCTTAGAAGATGACTATTGCTAGTTCGTGTTTGTGGTGCCGATTTGGATTGGTCTATTAACTTAGGTTGCATGTTTTTGGACGGTGGGAGGAAACCTGGGAAAACCCACGTGGCACGGGGAGAACGTGCAAACTCCGCACAGAAACGCCGGCCAGTCCGGCAAGGGCCAGAACTGGTGACGTTCTTGCTGTGAGGCAACAGTGCTAACCACTGGGCCACCGTGTCACCCGTCCTGGAAAGGAGGAGGAGTAGGGGTGGAAGGGGGGGATTCTTAAAAAACGAAGGTAGCTGTTATGTGGAACTTAGGGTATTTATAGTGGCTTAGGAATCGTCTGATTGGTGAATCGTAAATTGGATAATGCAGATCAGGCGCAAGCAATCATAAGCACGTGATCCTCTCGAAATTAGTTTACAAATAAACTTCACTTATTTTAGTAGAGTAATTAATTGCACTTAAGTAGTAAGCAGTGAAATATAGTATATACATACAGTGCTCAGCATATATAAGTACACCCCTCACAAATCTGTCTTTTAAATTCATATTTATAATAGGAAGCTATACAATATTATATTTGTGCATATACATTAGATTAGTCAGTTCTGAAGCCAAATCTGAAGCTTATCTAACAAAATAACTTATGATAACGGTCCAAAAACTAGTACACCCAAATTTATGTTATAGAAATATATATATATATATATATATATTTATATATATATTTTTTTTAAGACAATGTATTCATTCCTTTAGTTTGACTGATAAAAAGCCTATCATGCTGAATACTAGTATCTTAAAATATTTAGTAATATATTGTTTACTGTAATTATAACTGTAATTAATACAAAATAAATTAGTTATTAATAATTTGTTATTAAAACTGTTGAAAAAAGTGTTGAAACAATACTCTTTTATATAGCACTATTTAAAAAATAATAGAAATATCACAGGAGGGCTAAAAAGTGCACTTGTACATTCTCCTGCAGTGAATGTCTATGACTTTGTGCTTAACAAATGCTGTATTAAGGTTACAGCTGAAAAGAAAAAAAGAAAAGAAAAAAAAACTGTCCATTTATCACAGCTGGACTAGCAGTCATTAAGTCTTCTCAATCAATGACATATTCCTTGATAATATCTAAACTTTATAAAAGCTTATAATTATAATTGTACACTACAGATCTTCTGGGTGCGTAATGCTGAAATAATAGCAGTGTTAGGCAGCTGTCCTTTATTTCACTATCTCTGTCCTCTGCCCGTCCTTTCCGTTCATGTAATCTAATGGAGTGGGGTTTGAACTGTATTGATTTTAAAAGTGAAATGTTGGGATGAAGTGGGACTTGGGGGTTTAGAGCACAGTGAGAAACAGAGACAGGCAGGGAAAGTCAGTGGGATAAATCGTATCTATTATGAGTCTCAGTGGTGTCTTAAATGGCGGCAATTATATAGAAACAGTTGAATGGCTGATTCAGTCAGTGTGTCTCCCGCGCTTTAGGCCAAGAAAGACGCCTGACCCAGATACACATGCACGTATATAAGCACACATGAAAGAATATATGTGTATGAATCATGTTTTTTAAATGCAAGGTCTATGTGAAGTCATATAGGGCAACAGAGAGTGAGCAACAGGGGGCGCTAGTCACTTGTGTAGGCATTGAAGAGCAACACTATAGCTCATTCTGCAATAAAACCCCTCATAAATGTGTTGCATAGTCTGTTTGTCTTTAGTAAAAAACAAATATCTCTTTATTTCGATTTTAATCATGCGAGAAAGAAAACCCTAATCCTACAAATCAAGTAATTTTGTCTTGTGTGTGATTAAGCATACATTTATTTGAAACGAACGTGGAATACATACATCATTATATCTCAAAGGGATCCCACCCTGCTCCCATAACAAGTGTGCATAATTTGTAAGGGTAATTTATGGTAATGTTGGAGAGAGTATGATAGAGGAGAGATTAAACTAATTAGACTTGCATGCTTTGGGAAAATACATTTCACCCACGTTAACAGTGCACTCCGGGATGAGGAGAGTTTTTTTTTTTTTTCATGAGCGTCTCTATAGGTAATTCTGTGATACAGGTTTGGTTATTAAAGTCATTCCAGCTTACTCTGGGGAGTTTGTTTTGGCCTGTGTTTTCTGAGAGTCTAGAGTGATTTCATCCTGTTTTAATGAAGAACAGTGTGTGCATTGTGTTCATTTGAATTGGGAAATTGGGTGATTTTATGAATGCATGCAACTAGAAAAGCAGTATTTGTTTTACTGATGGAGGAGCAGGAAATTGTTTCATCCACCTTTTCAATTACTTTCAGTGTAACTGATTTCAGTTTAGGTCAATTCAATTCATAAGGGTTTAATTGGCTTAACAAATGTAATTGTGTTACCAAAGTGTTTATAGATGACATTTCAACTGTGACTCCCAGATAAAAGCATGATTATAATATTTACAGACGTATTATAAGTACAAATGGTAATGCATTATTCATATGAGCCATTAATTTCATTGGTATGACAATAGCAATATCACATGGATATAATAATATATGTGACCATGAACCACAAAACCAATCTTACTGTATGTTGCATGGGTAATTTTCACAATAGTCAAAAAAAAAAAGCATGGTATGACAGCAAAGTTCTTTGATTATTACGATTATTATTATGAGAGTGTAGTTCCTAGCCATATTGACCTAGAAAATAGCAACTTTTAATTTTACATTGGCCTTAGTATACAGTGTATACAGAAAATTCAAGCATTAAATAGGAAAATTAACACATATTTTTATTTTTATTTGTTATTATTGATTGAGATGCTAGTGCTCTAATCCAATTTAATGATTTATGCTAAGCTAAGTTAAACGTGCTTCTGCCAGACCTGGAAATCAGATAAATCAGTAAAATTAACCATTTAACTGCAGGGGAGGTAAGATTTTCAAAGTAAGTGAAGTGTTCCTTTAAAGTCGGAAAGAAATCTAAATTTACTCTTCTGCTTTTTTATATATGTATATAGTAGTGTTTGTTATAAACAATGTATCTGTGCACTTCATTATTTTGTAAAAAAAAAAAAAAAAAAATGCCTTCAGAATCTTTAATCAAATATCATAACCTTCTCTGCCTTCTTGAAACAACTTTTCTTCACTTCAGGACAAATGGAATGGCTTTTGGGTGGGGTTATCAAGGCATGTCTCAAGTCTGCTCTGCCTTCATCCATTCATCAATATTTTTCATTTTATTATAGCAACAGCCCACACAATCTCCATACAATCCAATCAGTTCCCAAAAGACAAAATCATGGACCACCCTACATTGTTTTTTTGTGTGTTTTTTTTTCAAATTTCAGAACTGCTTCAAGAATATATACGTCACAATAGAGGAACAAATCTTAATTTCATTTCATGGCAACTTTAGACTGGGTTTGTGGTCTAGGGTCACGAATAAGAAAACAAAAATAGTCAGAAAGTGTGATCATTCGGTCACTCAAGAGACCCCTGTTTGCTCTCACGATTCTTTATCCTCTACAAAATAATGCAATAAATAATACAAGGGCACTTGAAACAGCACCCTTATTAAATCGCATTCAGAGTTTTAATAGCCCTATATTACTGTTAATCTAAATGTAGCACGATGGGCAGTCTGATTAATTAATGTTTTCTTGTTAAATTATAAGCCTGGAAATTGAATATCAAGCCACATGTAATTATGCTTAATGGAAAGAGAGAGTGAAAGAGAATGAGACAAAGAGCACAAGTGTTAAAAGGTCCTCCTTTCTTCTCAAACTCTCCCACTCTCTAATAGTATAAAGTTATCAAAATAACAGAGGAACACAAACAGAAGTATTTGAGTCATGTAGTGACCGAAAATGTTAATCAAATCAATCCATTTGTACTTCTTCAAAGTCTAGGTCTCTGTTTACGCTCTCTCAGCCAGCTTGATAAGTTGTATCGTGGGAGTTTGTGCATTTGTCAGCTGACTGTCCTTCACTCTCTGCTCCAACTTATCCATTATAAAGTAAATTAATTCAATAAATTCAATGATTAACCTACACTGTAATTAAGTACCCTGTGGCACTTATAAAACTGTATCGCTAATGGTGCAGAAATGTCAGACTTCAGTTTTAAAAGTAGGAAAATAAGACAAAAAGCTTTCAGGATCATAACAAACATAAATTTAATCAAGTGCATGC
Source organism: Danio jaintianensis (assembly GCA_903798115.1). Lineage (NCBI taxonomy): Eukaryota > Metazoa > Chordata > Actinopteri > Cypriniformes > Danionidae > Danio > Danio jaintianensis. The sequence goes on along the minus strand of CAIGQV010018273.1, from coordinate 2,542,877 downwards.
AACATTTTGACAAATATTAATGCTTAATAGTGCTGTTTGAATCCAACATTGATGCAGTAAATAAATAAATAAATAAATAAATAAATAAAATTTGTGTATTTGTAAATGTATTTATTTATTTATTCATTCATTTGTTTTTATTTATTTATTTATTTATTTATTTATTTATTTATTTATTTATTTATTTATTTATTTATTTATTTATTTATTTATTTATTTATTTGTTTATGTATTTATTTGTTTGTTTGTTTGTTTGTTTGTGTATTTAATTAATTGAATTTATTCATTCATTTGTTTTTATTTATAATGCAAATGAATAAAAAACAAATGAATGAATTAATATGAATGAATGAATGAATGAGCCAAATAATGATAAAAAAAACAAATCTCCTACCACAGCTATGGTGATGACACTCAGATCTACTTAGCCTTACTGCCTAATGACTTCAGCCCTATTGACACCCTCTGCCAATTCATTGATGAAATTAACAGGTGGGTGTGCCAAAACTTGCTTCAGTTAAACTAAGAGAAAACAAGTCATTGCATTTGGAAACAGAGATGAGGTTCTCAAGGTGAATGTGTACCTTGGGTCTAAGGGTCAAACAACAAAAAATAAGGTCAAGAATCTTGGTGTTATTCTAGAGTCAGATATGAGTTTCAGTAGTCATGTCAAAGCAGTAACTAAATCAGCATACTATCATCTCAAAAACATTGCAAGAATTAGATGCTTTGTTTCCAGTGAAGACTTAGAGAAACTTGTTCATGCTTTTATCACCAGCAGGGTGGATTACTGTAATGGACTCCTCACTGGCCTTCCCAAAAAGACAGTCAGACAGTTGCAGCTCATCCAGAACGCAGCTGCCAGGATTCTGACCAGAACCAGAAAATCAGAGCACATCACACCAGTCCTCAGATCTTTACACTGGCTCCCAGTTACATTCAGAATAGATTTTAAAGTATTATTGTTGTCTATAAATCACTAAATGGCCTATGACCTCAATACATTACAGATATGCTCACTGAATACAAACCTAACAGATCACTCAGATCTTTAGGATCAAATAAATTAGAAATGCCAAGGCTTCTGGAACCAGCTTCCAGAAATGATCAGATGTGCTCCAACATTAGGCATATTCAAATCAAGACTTAAAACACATCTGTTTAGCTGTGCCTTTACTGAATGAGCACTACGCTACGTCTGACAGATCACACTATTATGTCTTTCTTTTCTTTTTCATTCTTTTAAAACCTATTTAACACGTTTTTATCTGTTTTTCTGTTTTTAATAATTTTTATTCTCTGTTGTTTTTATTAGTTTATACGTGTCTCTTTTGTTCCTGTTTATGTAAAGCACTTTGCATTACCATTGTGTATGAAATGTGCTATTTAAATAAACTTGCCTTGCCTTGCCTTTATTTATTTATTTATTTATTTATTTATTTATTTATTTATTTATTTATTTATTTATTTATTTATTTA
>CAIGQV010018273.1:2416707-2435361 GCA_903798115.1 Danio jaintianensis | reverse complement strand
CATACATACATACATACATACATACATACATACATACATACATACATGCATACATACATACATACATACATACATACATACATACATACATAAATAAATAAATAAATAAATAAATAAATAAATAAATAGAGTTGGAGCCAAAATTATTAGCCTTACTGTTATTTTGTTACTTTTTCAAATATTTCCCAAATTATGTTTAACAGAGCAAGAAGTTTTTCCTATCATATTTCCTATAATATTTGTTTTTCTTCTGTAGAAAGTCTTATTTGTTTTATTTCAGCTAGAACAAAAACAGTTAAAAAATAACTCTTTAAGGTCAATATTATTAGCCCCTTCAGCAATATACATATATATATATATAGTTTAATTGTCTACAGAACAAACCATGGCTATACAACGACTTGCCTAATTGCCCTAACTTCCCTAGTTAACCTAATTAACCTACTTAAGCCTTTGAATTGCATTTTAAGCTGAATACTAGCATCTAGAAAAATATCTAGTAAAATATTATGTACTGTCATCATGCCAAAGATAAAAGAAATCAGTTATTAGATATTAGTTATTAAAACTACTATGTTTAGAAATGTTGAAAAAAAAAATCTGTAACACTTTATTTTGATTCCCTATTGCACATTTTGTTGACTAAAATTTGCATTGCAACTACAAGCCTATTACTTCTCATTTAAGTATTAGTAAACTGTCTGCTTAATATCTGCTGATACTGCTCCTTCAACAGATTTAACTGACTATAAGAAACTTTGCAAGTACGTCAACTTACACTAACCCTAAACCCAACCTAACAGTCTACTTATAATCTATTGAGAATTATGTAGATGCAATGTAACTTAAATTCAACAAAATGCATTAAAGGGACCATCAAAATAAAGTGATACCAAAAAATCTTCTTTCCGTTTAACAGAAATTACGGGAAAAAATATACAGGGGGGCTAATAATTCTGACTTCAACAGCTTACTTATCATGAGCATTTTTGTTTAGGTGTCATTAGCAGTTTTTAGGTTTTAAAAAGACATCAAGAAGGTGCATAGAAAAACAGAATCATAACCGTGTGTGATTGATAATAACGTGCCAAATCTCGTTAGTGAGAACCTTCGACAAGAATAACTCCGCTTCCACACATTACATTGCCGCTGAAAGGTGTCATTGCAACTTTTTACAAATGTGATGGAAACTGTTCTGTGGAGGTTCATGTGCTCATTGTAAAGGCTACAGCTAATTTAGAGCGACACAGGTAGAATCTGGTGTCTTGGTCTTGCACGCAAAAAGCAACAAAAACTCTAAGCGGGTTAATATCATTTCCATACCTGCTCAGCCACTACTTAGTGGTAATTAGTCAATCTCTTCCAAGGCACTGTTCAAAGTTCACTTCAAATACAAGCAAAGGCATTTGTTTTCCACGGCTTTGATAGAACAGATATGATATCTTGTGGTCATTTCAAATGGGATCATCAACCGGCAGATTGGAAAATAATTAGTCGACCATCGTTCCACATGAAAGCTTCATTTTATTTTATCTGGGATCTGTCATGTGCTTTGCCCAACAGCCATAACAGTCCCCCCAGCAGCAAACACACCCACACTGCTCAGTGTCTTTCCCTTTTGTTTACTGCCGTGTAGTTAGATGAGGTGTGTGTGGGCAGTAACTTACACCTGCCGATTGTTTGGACTTTGTAGAACAGCGGCACTTGTCTTAATCTCCGCAGGCCAGCGAAACGAAACCACTGCAGCTTGTGTGGTACTTCTGTCGAGTTTAAAGACAGCACTGTTGACCACCTCGGTGAACTACAAGTAGACTTGCTCTCAAACTTGCTGTCTTGTTGAAAGGCAGAAACAACATAAACTGATAAGTTCAGAATACTCAAAACATTTAAAGAAACAGATTCCCTCAAAATATTGAAATGGGTATTCACCAAACAATGAAATATGTACTCATCATTTACTCACCCTCAAGTAGTTCCATAACTGTATGAGATTCCATTTTTCTGCTGAACACAAAGACATTTTGAAATTGGAAACCTGTACCCATTGTTGTAGGAAAAAAATATTATGGAAGTCGATGGTTTATTTTATGTTCAACAGGAAAAAAAAGAAATTCAACAAGTGAAGGGTGATTAAATGATGACAGAATTTTAAATTTTGGGTGAACTATCCATTTAAATAAACTATAATTGATGAGTTAATTTAGTATAACTTTTTTTATGGTGCAGTAAATGTCTTATATGTTGTTTGCAAAAACACCATATTAGCTCAAATCTGATGTGATAATTTCACTTTAAAATCAATCTTGTTTTTTATGTTCTTCTGCTGTATAGTAATCTAATCTCCACCATAACATAAACCACTGCAAATCCCAATATAGCAGAAAACTAAACAGTAACTAATCTCTTGGGGCATTATTGTTGTGAAGAAAAACAAAAACTTTATTTCAAAGTTTAATTTTTTTAACATTTATAGTTTTATATTGATGTGCAAAATATCCTATTCAATAAACATGAATCTAAGTGTTTTTAATATTTTTTAATAATGTATTTCTTTGTTGGGACTGCTGACTGCTTCAAAAGTCTTACACTCCTTTCAATGGAAAAAATAGTCAAAACCTGACCTGAAAATCCCCGCCCCAATGCCCTAAGATTATACTTCTGATTAAATAAATAAACATAAATAGACACAAAAGACCAAAATTTGCATATAATAACATTAATTAATTGTCTTATTTCAAATTGTATATTCAACATTCATATCTTATTGTACCCCGATACATAGCCACACTAAAAAAATCAGACCAAACTAATAATAATACAAATTAAAACACACACAAACACACACACATTTTTTTTTTCAGTGAATATAGACACGATATGTTTGAGCATTTAAACAAAACAATTTTATTAAATTATAGTGGTGTCACCTAACATCTTTAGAAATAGAAAGATGATACAGCAAGATGGTCGCTGGTTTGAGTCCCGGCTGGGTCAGTTGGCATTTCTGTGTGGAGTTTGCATGTTCTCCCCGTGTTGGTGTGGGTTTCCTCCGGGTAATCCGGTTTCCCCCACAGTCCAAAGACATGCGCTATAGGTGAATTGAATAAACTAAATTGGCTTTAGTGTATGTTTTTGGATGAGTGTGTATGGATGTTTCCCAGTACTGGGTTGCAGCTGGAAGGGCATCAGCTGTGTAAAACATATGCTTGATAAGTTGGCGGTTCATTCCACTGTGGCGACTCCTAATAAATAAAGGGACTGAGCCGACGGAAAATGAATGAATGAAGATAATACATTCGATTTCCATTGATGTGTTAAAAAAAAATTATAGAAACTACAAAATGTCAACTAAATATAATATTTAATTTTTTATGGTTCTCTTGATTTTCAAAGAAACAAAGAAAATAAATTGTCAGAGAAGTGTCTAAAGCATTTTATTGAAAATATAACAAATCTGCTTATAAAATACAGGCACAAGTGCTGGGTAGGTTTAAACTCTGGAGTTTCAGCATGCTCTAAATAAAGCCTCGCTAACAAAGTGCAATGAATTAGTTTTATTGCTCATTACTGTGACACTGAAGGGAAAGGATAGCACAGAATATGTGCCCTTTCCATGACTGGAGAAGACACCGAAAAGCAATCCAGATTTCTGGATTCCCTCTCCAACTCCCCCCAGCTACGACTATTTATAACTACGAATGTTCCTCCCAGTTTTGCTCGGCCATCAAGATGGAGAAACACAGACTTCTATATGCCAGCCATACACTGACACCGTTCATGATACAAATGATGGACGAGTCAGAACGAAACGTCTGAGAGGATGGCTTTGTGGAAATGTCCATTAATCCAGCCGACGGCTTTTGGGCTGTAGATCTTAACATGGTCATATGCAAATGATGTGTATGATTTGTTCTTTGGCGCTGACTCATTTGAGAGCTTTGTTCAGTGATTTGTAAAACACATTGCTCATTTGAATGATTCAGCCATTGGAGTAATTTGTGTCATGTCAGCTGATATGTCATCCTTTAGTCACAGAGAGCAATACATGAGAAATCACAGCCTTCAAAACTCACCCTTGATTTGAAGTACCCTATTCTTTTGCTTCTAAAACTATTGCTGCCAGTTGTGAATGCAAGTTTGGGTTGTGTTAGTTAAACCATATTAATTATAGCTACGACTGAGTCAATGTTTCACTCTCGGATATGCCAAAGATATGCATCTGAAATCAAAAAGCTTATTCATAATTAGAGGCAAAGCAGCGTCATCAGAACGTGTGATGGAGAGGGAGTAAGTGAGAAGGAATATGAGGGAGAGAGTGAAGGAGCATGTGTGAAAGAACGAAGGAGAGAGAGAGAGAGAAAAAAGTGTGCGGGAACCAGAGGGCGGCTTAAAGAACATCAATGTGTCAAAGTCACACAATCTGCAGGACCACATGGCATCCACAAAGACTAGTACACCAGCTTATTTGAGATGCTCTTAGCAGAATGATAAGAAAGATGGGACACATGCTGTGTTCGGTTATCATTGGGTTATTGGTTTTGGCCTTCTGCTCTCACTTCACATAGTTAACCAAGTATCAGAGGTAGGAATTTAAGCCAGTTAGCTTCACGTTTGTGCTTCATTCAAAACAACATGTCAAGAGAAACCTTTACATCTGGCCTAAATATGCACTCTTTCATAAGTATGTACTTGTATGTTTGGATGGATTTTATGTATGGACAGATGTATGGATGTATGTATGTTTGGATGTGTGGATGTTTGGATGGGTGTATATTTGGATGGATGAGTAGATGGATGGATGTTTGGATGGGTGTATGTTTGGATGGGTTTGTGTTTGGATGTGTGGATGGATGGATGGATGGATGAACCAAATTTATTCCCATTTTACTTAGGACAGTCATATATTTCAGCTCTATTATTTTCCTGCATAGCACTATTATTGTTCTATCACTCAAAAATAACCTAATCAGTGGTAGTTAATCATAGTATAGTATATTTTGAAGTGCAAAACTACCATCCAATAACTTTCCATATTAAATAAGTAAAGGTTTTCAGTTTTCAGGCGGTTTCAGCTTGAAGACGTGTTGCTAACTTACTGACTTTGTTGCTAAATTTATTGATTTTTAGAGCACTTTAGTTGTTTAATTTTACAACAAAGTGCCTAATGACAAATCTGGAGACTTTTGAACAAACTTTAAAAACTTTCTAAATGTCGCCAGTGCTGTCCTTTGAGTGTGTGTTGTTTCCTTGATGATGTCAATTATTTGCAAATTTACACACTCATCTAGTGATATTTAGCAACTCTTCATGCAGACTTTGACTTTCCATTGAAAATAGTACACTGTGATGGAAAACACAGAGGAGATGAATCAGACACAAAAGTGATTTACTATAGTATTAGGGGATCATTTTGTAAGAAACCTTTTGTGAAATGGAAATGTTTCATCGATGTCCATGGCTCTGCTATGCCATTAAAGATCCTTTTTTAAAACTGATCAAGACTTTATACAAGTGTGTGCCAAGCAGTGTTGGGTAATTACTTAAAAAATATATCAATTAATTACTAATTACCAATCTTATCATTACAATTGTATTAAATAACTTTGTTTTTGAAAAAGAATATCTATATATTTATTTACTCAATAAGTAATTTAAATACTTAACTCAATACTGGCGACACGGTGGCTCAGTGGTTAGCACTGTCGCCTCAAAGCAAGAAGGTCACTGGTTTGAATCCAGGCTGGGTCAGTTCTGTGTGGATTTTGCATGTTCTCCCCGTGTTGGTGTGGGTTTCCTCCGGGTGCTCTGGTTTCCCCCACAGTCCAAAGACATGCGGTATAGGTGAATTGAATAAGCTAAATTGGCCGTAGTGTATGTGAATGAGTGTGTATGGGTGTTTCCCAGAACTGGGTTGCAGCCGGAAGGGCATCCGCTGTGTAAAACATATGCTGGATAAGTTGGTGGTTCATTTCACTGTGGCGACCTCTGATTAATAAAGGGACTAAGCCGAAGGAATGAATAACTCAATACTACTTTAACATCTCAAGGCATATACAATAAAAATGTAACTCCTTTAATTGTTCAAATTTCACATACAGAATCAAACACTTTAAGTAACAACAACAACAACAACAACAAAAAAACTGTGTTACAAAGTAATGGAAGTTTTTTTTATATGTACCCAGCCTAATCTCATGAGGAAATGTAACTATTTTTGTAACTATGTAACTATTAATGTTTTGTCAGTTTAGTGACTAATTCGTATAAATTCGTTTGAGTTCAGTCATACGAAAATGTATGAATTTTAAAAGTAGGCGTGGCACCAAACCCCACCCCTAAACCCAACCGTCATTGGGTGATGAGTGAATCGTACTAAATTGTATGAATGAGATCATATGATTTCATATGAATTAGCCACTAAATCAAAAAGTTACGAATTGCCATGAGATAGCATTGACATACCATATATTGTCATTATATATATATAGTATAACTCAGTTCTTTGATTCTTAAACATCTGCAATTGTTGGACAAATCTAATCCTCAGTTTAAATAAACTAACAAACAAATAAAACTAATCTGTTTCTCTTAAGTTATAATGTCATAAAGTATTTGAATAACAAAAAAAAAATGGTTTCTGAATTGATTTGTTGAATTTATTTACAATATTTAAAGTCCACACACACTAGACGTTGCTGAAACTATTTCCTACTGAAATGGAATTGATTAGGGGCAGGGCTTTATTTTTGTATCTTTACCTCGTAACAAACTAATGGTAGAATAAGAATACAGTGGCTGAATTTGACAATCTGACAAATGGTCAGACTTTGATTCAAGATTACCAAAACAAACATTTATTTTTAAATGAAAAGTATATCCTTTACTTTACTATTTCAGTGGAAAAGTAATTTTAATGGCTTTGTAACTAATTACACCCAACACTCATACTCAGTATATCTGCCACAGCCCTGTGGTAGTTACTACAATGTATTAGCTATGGCGTCTTTTATTGTTTTTACTGTATTTTTCTTAGACAAATGCAGATTTAGTAAGCATAAGATACTTTTTTCCCCACTTTTCTTACCAACCTCAAACATTGGAACATGAGTGTACATTAAGCCATAAACAATGAACAATCTCAAAACAAAAACCTTTACATTTTTTCCCTTTTATTGATAAATAAATAGCGACATCTCTGAACATTTCTCTCACAGACTTCCAATGCATGACATATTCTAAAATAGCGTCAGAAGTTGCCCCTGTCTCAGTGTTTTCTGTGTTTCGTCTGTCTTTGTGACCTCATCTGTCAGATTCTCCTGATGTTGTCACGCTCCTTAATACTTGTCACCACACTTGACAACTGCTTTCTTGATGTAACTCTCTTCTAGTTCCACTCAATCTGTGCTTGTAATCTTGACGTGCTTGATAATGAGCCAAACATATTCATCTCTTCTCAACTTCATCTTCGTGTCATCAGAGAGGATCTTTTGCTGCTGGGATCAAGGAGTGGGCTTTATCTGGTGATCTTCCCTTTATCAGTTGATATTATCTGTACGGTTGGTGTATTAAATCATAATGTATTTTAAGCAGTCAATTTATTCTACTTTGTCAAGGTTAAAAGTTTTTACTTGGTGTACTTGTAAACAATATCTGGGTTCAGGTATATTGAAATAACTGGAACTACAAGATCTAGACTAGTAAAATGCTTTCATGTCATATGGCATGAATGCAGCTACTGATTATTGCCCTATTTAACCTTTGTCTTAATTTGACTAGTTTCATAAAATGTCATGATTTTTGGTGACAAATCTTATTTTGGTATATTTTGGAAAAAATGCTTTGAATTTTTCAACATTACACTCTGGGCAAATTCACTACCCTTTCATTATATTGGTGGATGATTTTGCCCCACTGATCAACAGTAAAAATGACAAATTGTACCTCTTCCCAACAGGTAAAACCACCAACAATCAAGAATGCATGACTATATGCATTATTAAAATTTTCATTATAATGGAAGTCAACGTGGCAAAAACAGCCACCAACATAACGGAGGGGTAGTAAATTTGAACAATACACAAGAGTTAATAGTGTAAAAGTCAACATCCAAAACCAAGTCATATCTAATTGAATGGGGGAATACTGAGATCTCATAAAAATGCTTGTTAAACTTAAAGTTAAGTTACATATATCAAATTATAAATGACATTTTTTGAAGCGACCTATACCATTTCGTTTGTTGGTTAAGTTCTAATTGTGTTTAAAACATGGCATTTACAATTTGCTCTAGGCAGCTACTGCGCATATGCAAAGATTGACAAATATTTCAAGACAGCAATCTCATTTATAGCTTTTTCAATGGTAACCAGAGGATGTGGTTATAAAAGCTTGAAGAATACAAACAAAACATGGAGCAAAAACCCGGAGGACGACACTGGAAAGACATGATACATGATGGGATGTGATGCAATGTCATTTTCTTGCCATGAGAAACATGTGAACCTGTACAAACCCCTCCGCCAACGTTATAAAGACTGACGATTGGATAATCTGACTGGAAGGCGGGACTTGATTAGCTGTGACAGCCATACTGAGCATTGCAATTTACTCCATTCATAGTAATTAGAGTACAATTATAGACTTTGACATACTTCAACATACGTTTGACTGCAGTTTTTAGGTAAAATTAGCTTTATGGGGCAGTATGACCAGGGTGTGAATTATACAGTGCTTCAGTAAATTAAATTTATGTATTTATTTAAATAACATCTATTTTATTAATAAAACATATTTAAGTTTTCAGTGTTTTGTTGGATATTTTGTGTATTCTAACCTTCAATATCCTCTGATTAGCTTTTACTGTAGGTCAAACTATACAAACTATGCATCTAATTTTACTTTACTTTCAGGCTAGATGTCGAAACAAACACCTATTTTACAAGAAAAGTGGCTTGTAAGCAATTACCATCGGTGCTCTAGAATTGCTGGTTTCACACGTGTTGATGTTGAATGATTTTCTTTTTCTCACCTAGACTGATTGGCATGATTATGCATTCACAATGGTATGAACTAGGGGAGGTCAAATGTATATTTATATCATCAATTATTTTAATTAGTTATATTTTATTTAAGATACAGATCAGAGCAAATCATGTCACTATTTAGAGGGCTGACCCCCATACATGTTGTTTTGACATCCTTCAGTGGGGATCAAGCATTAATTAGGAGTGTCAATCCCCCCCCAACCCCCCTTCACGCACAGAGTATGACAAAAACAACAACAACAATGGTTCCTTGATATTCATTGGAGCGTATAGACCAGTAAAAAAAAAAAGGATTATTATTTGTATTGCAGTCCTTTGCACAACACCAAATATATACCACAAAACAAGTTAAAGATGTCCATGAATTGTGGTCAAATTTGGTTGACTCACCTATTTATATTCATATGGACAACTTTTCTTCTGTGGTCAGTTTGCTTGGTAGCTTTCTTTGTATGGTGTTTTACTTATGAAGCAGAGTACTCAGGTTTGAATCTTGTAAAGCAAAGTTCTGTGAACGATATAAAAACAAAGTGAAATGAAGGCAAACCTACATGTTTGCGGTGCACTTTTCTAAGTTAGGCTTATGGAAGGGTTTAGGTCAGTGGTTTGCTTGGTGATCTGTATGACAAGACCCCACATTCGTTATGACGTGTACAAGAAGGACGTGTATATGAAACATACAACAAAACATAAGTGACATATCTCAGATTCACAAAAATGTAGACAGTGGCATCTAGTGCATTTGTAATCTGAAACATTAGTTGAAATATATAGAGAGCAAAGTATTTCAGGTTTGGCAAAAATGTATTATTTCCAATGAGCCTGCCATGTGCTCTTTTCATTATGTTTTATTATTTATTTACATTTTTATGTTTATTTTATTTCTATTTTTAGTCTTTTAAATAAAAATGCATACAAACAAGTACATTAGCTATAAAAGCTATTAAAATAAATGAACTGTGAGATGTAGTAGTCCTTGCTGTGGTACAGTACGCTGTGTTGAAAGTATTCTCTGAGTAGATTTAATTTGCCTACCATATACACTTACTGTAGTGCACATTTTTGCAATGTAGAATACTGTGGGAATTGTATGAGTATTTTGTAAGTGTGTTATCAGGAATACAGCCTATATCCTATATGTCAAGGTTTTTACTTTGAAACGTTCTCCTCCTAAAGAGGATTAAGGGTATATTGGAGAAAGGAACAGAAAGTAAAGAGAGGAGATTGAACCGAAAGTGTCTTTTACATAACCATTCCCTACACTATCATGTTAGGCCCATATGACCTGTTCCCCAGTGGGAGGGGAACTTCAATGTTATGTGGAAAAACTTCCACTATGGGGATTTCGTCAGAAAGCCAATCATTCTGAAGAGTAATAAAAAGGGCCAATGAAATGCCAATGAGTTGGCGGTGTCAGCGCACGCAGCTGGCAGCAATCACAATCAGCTTGTGAATAAGAATGCCAGCTGTGCATCACAAAAACACCTTTTCGCTTTCAGAAGCCTCACGCAACTGAAAGAGTCGTTTGCTGATCCTCCGACTTCGATCGAGAGAGAAAGAGAGAGAGAGAGAGAGAGAGAGAGAGAGAGAGAGAAAGCTGCTGGCTACAGACAAGCTGTTTCTCCCGGTCCCAGAGCGAGCTACAACGCAGACAGCGGCGGTCAAGCTGGGTCCATTCTCCCGTCCCTGGGCGTTTCTCTGGTCCGGTTCTCCAAGAGCGGTTTGTATATTAGAGGAAGTTTCCCTTAAAGAGCAACACGGTCTAGCAGCGCGTCTTTTTAAAGATGTCGTTCTGACCGTGCGTTTCTGGATGCGGTGGTTTCCTGTCCCCGGATGATGGGCACGAGCACTGGTTTGCATGTATGGGTGTCCAGCATGTTAATGCGGTGCTCGCGGGCAGTCCATGCCATCACTGCGATGGCATGTCTGTTGCTCAGCTAAGATCGCGGCTGTTGTCCCCCGCAAGTCGATTGGCACTCGGGCAGATCTGAGGGTTACAGTGGGGGTCAATCCACCGCCCTCAGGCTCGCGGACCTCCCACTTCTCAGCGCGCTCCATCCAAGCTTCGAGTGAGAGAAGCGCTCCATCCTCTCGGATGATTGCCCTCTCACTCGATGACACCGAGGACCAGATGTCCATCGCTGCATCGGAGGGTGGGCTGTCATTGTCTGACGAGGATCCGGACCCGCTCCCTACCTCCGGGCTGGTGAGCAAGGCGCCGGATCTAGAAGCAGATATGATGGCTGTGCTTTCCCGGGCTGCTTCGGCGGTGGGTCTGGAGATGGTTTATCCCCCAGCCCCACGGCCAGACCGACTAGACGGGTGCTATGTGGAGGCTAAAAAGAAGGCCAAGCCTTCTAAGCCTCCCGTCCCCTTCTTCCCGGAGGTGCACAGTGAGCTCATGCAGTCTTGGAGGGCACCTTTCTCTGCCCGATCTGCGCTTCCGCCCTCACCACCCTTTACGCTGGAGCAGCCAGGGTGTACGAGGCGATTCCCCAGGTTGAGCGCGCCATTGCGGTCAATCTTTGCCCGCGTGGTGCTTCTTCCTGGCGTGGTCAGCCTCGTCTTCCGTCCAAAGCGTGTAGGTTATCTGTGTCCCTTGGGGCCAGAGCCTACACTGCTGTGGGCCAGGCTGCTTCTGCCTTGCATGCGATGGCAATGTATCAGCGCTACCAAGCGCAGGCATTGGCCCAGCTGCACGAGGGTGGTTCCGACCCAGGCCTGATGCATGAGCTCCGCACCGCAACCGACTATGCTCTGCGTACCACCAAGTCAGCTGCGCGTGCCCTGGGAAGGACGATGGCCACGCTAGTGGTCCAGGAACGGCACCTCTGGCTAAACCTGGCAGATATGCGTGACGTTGAAAAAGTTGACAAAGTTCAGCCCCTTCATCGTACCCAAAAAGGGCGGCGGTTTACGGCCAATCCTAGATCTGCGCATTTTGAACCGTTTCTGCGGTCTGGACAGTTTCTGCGATTTGCGTTCGAGGGTCGAGCATGGCAATACAAAGTCCTCCCCTTCAGGCTCACTCTGTCTCCGCGGGTTTCACCTTGACCTGTTGGGGCTTCGGGTCAACCGAGAAAAAAGCAAGCTCGCCCCCGTGCAGAGCATCTCTTTTCTCGGGTTGGAGCTGGACTCGATCACCATGACGGCGCGCCGAGCTGATGCTGACCTGTCTGAAAGAGTTCGACAGGAAAACTGTGGTCCCACTGAATTTTTTTCAGAGGCTCCTGGGGCATATGGCATCCGCAGCCACTGTCACGCCACTCGGATTGCACCATATGAGACCGCTTCAGCATTGGCTTCACGATCGGATCCCCAGACGCGCATGGCGTGCGGGCACGCACCGGATGACTATCACTCTGCTGTGTCGCCGCACCTTCCGCCCTTGGACGGACCCTGCGTTTCTACAGCCTGGTGTGCCTCTAGAAGAAGTGTCCAGGTATGTTGTCGTTTCGACGGATGCTTCCAGTACGGGCTGGAGGGCCATGTGTCGCGGGCATGCGGGTCCGTGGAAAGGAACCCAGTTGCATTGGCATATCAATTGCCTGGAGCTGTTGGCAGTGTATCTCGCTCTGCGCCATTTTTTACCGGTGCTAGAGGGGAAACACGTGCTGGTCAGGACGGACAGCATGGCGACGGTAGCGTATATCAACCGCATGGGGGGTAATCGCTCTCGCCGCATGTCTCAGCTCGCTCGCCGTCTGCTCCTCTGGAGTCATACGCGACTGAAATCGCTGCGTGCCAGTCACATCCCCAGCGAGCTCAACCGTGCAGCCGATGCGCTCTCACGGCAGCTTCCACGCCAGGGAGAAAGGAGGCTCCACCCCGAGTCTGTCCAGCTGATATGGGCGCGGTTTGAAGAAGCCCAGGTCGACCTGTTTACTTCCTCCGAGAGCACTCATTGCCGGTGGTTTTATTCTCTGACCGAGGCCCCCCTCGGCACGGACACACTGGCTCACAGCTGGCCTCGAGGCATGCGCAAATATGCGTTTACGCCAGTGAGCCTACTCACACAAATATTGTGCAAGGTCAGGTAGGACGAGGAGCAGGTCTTGCTAGTTGCGCCCCTCTGGCCCAACTAGCAAGGATTTGCAAGGATCCCAAAACCTGGATTTGAGAACTCTCTCTCCTCGCGACGGCGATCCCTTTGACGGCAGATCCCTTTGAGGAAGGACCTTCTTTCTCAGGGGCAGGGCACCATTTGGCACCCGCGTCCAGATCTCTGGAACGTGTGGTCCATAGACGGAGCGCGGAAGACTTAGGTGACATACCGGCTGCGGTAGTTAACACCATCCCTCTGGCTAGAGCACCCTCTACGAGGCATGCCTACGCCCTGAAGTGGAGTCTATTCACTGAGTGGTGCGCTTCTCACCGAGAAGACCCCCGGACTTGCCAGATGAGTGTTGTGCTTTCTTTCCTTCAGGATAGGTTGGAGCGGAGGCTGTCACCCTCCACACTGAAGGTTTACATCGCTGCCATTTCCGCTCATCATGACGCGGTGGATGGCGGCACAGTGGGAAGGCATAACCTCATCATCCAGTTCCTCAGAGGCGCGAGGTGAGTAAATCCTTCCCGCCCCCCTCTCATGCCCTCTTCGGATCTCTCTGTAGTGCTCACGAGCCTACCCGGAGATCCGTTCGAACCACTCGACTCAGTATCCTTGAGAATTCTGTCCTTAAAGACAGCTCTGCTGGTCGCGTTGGCATCGATCAAGAGAGTCGGGGATCTGGAGGCATTTTCGGTCAGTTATTCGTGACTGGAATTCGGGCCCGCCTACTCTCACGTGATCCTGAGACCCCGGCCTGGTTATTTGCCCAAGGGTCCTACCACCCCCTTTAGAGACCAAGTAGTGAGCCTGCAAGCGCTGCCCAAGGAGGAGGCAGACCCAGCCCTTTCTTTGCTGTGTCCCGTTCGCGCTCTGCGACTTTATGTGGACCGCACTCAGACCTTTAGATCCTCTGTGCAGCTCTTTGTCCGTTACGGCGGTCGGCAGAAGGGAAGTGCCGTATCCAAACAGAGGTTGGCCCACTGGATAGTGGATGCCATCTCCCTCGCTTATCAGTGCCAGGGCGAGCCGTATCCCCCGGGGGTGAGAGCGCACTCCACTAGGAGCGTCGCATCGTCTTAGGCGTTAGCACACGGCGCCTCTCTAACAGTCATCTGTAGAGCTGCGGGCTGGGTGACACCTAATACATTTGCGAGATTTTATAATCTTCGAGTGGCGCCGGTTTCCTCACATGTGCTGGATAACTCCGGTGAATGAGCAAACTCGGTTTGGTGTTGTAACACGCTTGCTGCGCCTTTCTCTCTAACACAGAGATGCGTGCGCCTTTTTCTCTCTGTCTAGCTGTGTTCCCCATTTGGCGAACCCTAAAGAGTTCCTCCTGGGCTCCCAGCATCCGACTCAGCGGAAGAGTCAGGTGCCTGGCCCATTACGTTGTTGGCATGCCCACTTGGTCAGCCCGCGTTCTGGGTATAGATGCCTGCTATGCGCGATCCCCACCGGCGATCCCATATGCTTCACTCAGCCACGGTATAGTTCCCCCATCTCCAGGCGGGCCCGTGTCTTCCGTCCCCGCTAACCTCCTTCATATGTGTACTCCCCCCCTCTCAGGGTTAGTCCATATGTATTTTGCCACCAGGTCTCCCCATTGGGCAGCAGGTGGCCTCCGCAGCGTCCTCCCCATTCGGGACTGGCACGCTTTCCCAACGTACTGTCGTATTTTAAAAAATTCCTAGAACTTAACTAGGTGTATTTTTACGACTCCCCAAAAATATATAAATAAGCCTTAAGCGCTTCACAGGTAAGTAAGGTAAGCAAGGGCCAGGGGAAACGTTGGAGGGCTGCGTCTCTGGTGATGATGGTGCTTTCTCGCCGGAGCCTGGCAAACCTCTCACCAGCGACGTGGTAAGGTTCTAAGGCCTTAGCTGACAGCTGTAGTTCGGCTTCTTCAGCTAGAAAAGGTGTTTTTGTGATGCACAGCTGGCATTCTTATTCACAAGCTGATTGTGATTGCTGCCAGCTGCGTGCGCTGACACCGCCAACTCATTGGCATTTCATTGGCCCATTTTATTACTCATCAGAATGATTGGCTTTCTGCAAAAATCCCCATAGTGGAAGTTTTCCACATAGCATTTCCGTTCCCCCCCTCGGGGAACGATGGTTACGTAGTAACCGTTACGGTTTTTTTATTATTATTGTTTATATTTTTTTTCTTCTTTTTTTTAATTTGGTGAAAAATCTTCAAAACAGTCAAGCTGAAAATCAACTAAAACATAATATTTGATACAATAACATACCATGCAATTATATACGAAATGTTATGGAGCCAAGCTACAGACATTTTTGTCTACGGATTTCGACACTTTTAGACAAGAGCTTATGAGAATAATACAAATGAAATTCAGGATAACAAAATGTTCCAGTTTCAAATGTTAATGCAGTAAAGGTTGTTCCTGGGTATTCAGAGTACTTGAAAGGATTTAGTCATATTTCATTATTAGTGTCTTACAACATCTTTTCATTGTCCTCAGTGATGGTAAAAAAAAAAAAAAACAGGCAAAAATCAAATCTTTAATTCAGCAGATTTTTAAATTCGCCCCCTCAGAACAAATGCTTCTCCAAACAGCTTGAGTTTAAGTTGGATTTGTGAACCCTCCGATCAATTCTGGACTACAAGAAAGTCCTCTAAATTATCAATGCGATTCAAACTTGCTGAAAACTTGCTGAAAAAAAGCAGTTGTACACTATTGACACTAGCTTTTTGTTGTCTGAATGATACACTGTGACTGAGTTTTGTAATTTGAACAGTAATTTACTGTTAACCAAACCACAAAAAAAGGTTTCGTGACAATATACTGGCACAACTGTAATACTTCTTTACTGTAAATCATTTTAATGCAGTGGACTTGCCCTCAAAAAAAACCCAACAACAACAACTACCTAACAAACAACTGACCAATGGCAAAGAAGATTTCTTTTGATTCATTGGAAACAGTGGTATAAGGACAAATCAGAGATGATGAAAAACATTAGTATATTACATTTGTTTTATGTAAAATTGACAATTTCAAATGTTTTGTTGTTGTTGTTGTTGTTGTTTATTTTCACTTGTATAACAAACTAAGACTCATCATGTCATTTTGCACCAGGTGTTTTGAAGTCTCTGCTGCATATCCATCATAACAATAATAATTTAAGAGTCTTGTATTTCCTGCAACATGCCATATGCAGGGACAGAATTTGGTGTTGGGGGGCGGTTGAATCAATACTTGCCTTGCATTAAATGTTCATTCTACTGCTGCTGGAGTAATAGGTATAAGGGAGATTTTATTGGGACACTTTGTGCCCTTTAGAACAAACTGAACCTGATTTAAACACCACAACCTAGCTGAAAATTATTGTTGATCTTGTCCATTCTTTTACGTGTACCCATCCTGTGAATGCTACTCCAAGCAGGTTGATGCACCATGACCATATCACAGCATTTAAGTTCAGGTCAACATTCAGGCCTGTGCATCCTTCAAAAACTTGTGAGCCAAGCTGGTTCATCTATCAAACTTGTGAACGAAGCAGAAAACAAAACTATATTTCAAGTTATATGAATCTTTATGATTAATAAATGTGAATAAGGGAGTATAAGTTAAGGGATAGTTCACCCAACAATGAAAACTCTGAAAACTCATTTACTCGCCCGTTACTTGTTCCAAGCATGTTTGATTTGAAGAAAGAAGATATTTTAAAGAAAGCTGGAACTATGTAGTCATTGCCTTTTTATAGAATTAGTTTTTTCTACTATGGAATTGTTACAGGTTTTCAGCTTTCCTCAAAAATATTATTTTGTGTTCAACAGAAGAAAGAATCCAATAGACTCATAATCATTTTGTTTGAACTATCCCTTTAAGATTATAATGGTCCTTCTTTGATAACGTCATTGTTTCACATTTAAAATAACAAATCTGATGCCAAAATACATAACAGCTGATTTCACAACCAATCCCTAAAATTTGTGAATGTTTTTTGTTAGTTAGTTTGATTGTTTGTTTATTAACTGTTAACAATTTACTGTAGAATCTACAGTAACTTACTGGCAGCAGTTTACGAGTAACTTATTGTAAATAAATTACAGCAAAAATACTGTATTTACATTTACAGCACCATTTATCTTACTGCATATGTATTTACAGTACCATATATCTTTCCTGTAAAATATACAGTTATTTTTACAAAGCAACTTTAAAATACAGTAACATACTGCATAAAATACTGCATAACTGTCCTACAGTAAAATACAGTTCATATTACAATTAAATACTGTGTAATTTACAAAAATTGTTAACAGTGTAGAAATGATGATCGCTTTAGGTCTGTTCCTCACACAAATATTACTTTCTGTATCTGTTTGTAATTTTATAATTTGAAGTTGCATGAACTTAAATGTATTATCTTTCTGTTTGTAAAGATGTTCAGTGACACACACACACACACACACGCACACACACATATATATATATATATGCCCATGATATCAATATTGTGCTTGTTCATTATTATGAAATATTGAATTATTGAATATCTGTAGACTTCTAACACCAATGTATATAAAAAAAATCTCAGCCAGATAAAATCTTTGATCATCATATTTATGCATTTAAGGCATTTATTACATTAAGGCACTGTTTGCAGACTGGTATTTATATGCATTTTATATAAGTAGACTCTTATGTAAGAGTTTCATCTTACTTTTTGGCTATAAAACTATCAGGAACTTGTCTTTTGTTGCTTGTCAGTAACCCTTCTGGGCATCCACATATATATTTGTCCCCTTGTTATATCAGCAAACCACCCTCATCCCATCTGACGTCACTGAACGAAGCCAGTTCTGCTCCTGACTCACAGTTCTCACTCAACCCCCACATTAATAATACATCTAAGACAAGATGGACAAGAATCACGTGCATGACTTCCTCTACTATTGCTCCCACCATTATTTCATTTTCATCTCGCCTCTTGACATTTTGTGTAATCCTTGCTCTCCTCATTCAGTTTGGATTGTTCTTTTCCTTTATAACTTTGTACACACTTCTCTGTTCTTGCTCTCCTCCCACCTTTTGTAAGGCTGCGCAGAAATGGTTGAGAAAAGCTGACACAATGTTCTAGCCCCCCTCCATTCACCCGTCATTTGCAGGTGTTGAGGTTGGCACTGGTGTTATTATCGAGGCCAAGGCAGCGTAGCAGCAAGCATTATGCTTCCCACCCCCAGTGTTCCTTAATCTGCCCCGTCAATGAGGAGAGAATGAGAGACATAATGTTTGGGGACATCCCCGTATGACAGGACAGATTGTGACTGATCTGCCGTTCTCCTTTCTTCCTTTCTTTCCTTCATTATCACGAGCCGTGTTCCGATTCAAAGGTCTCTATTATGCCGTGCTCACAGCTCCCTGCGCACTCCAGATCTGGAGAAATTCACTCATTTTGAAATGCTTTATGGATTTCTAGTATTATAACATAATGTACTTGCATAAAAAGTCATAATGTTCATCACATCTGCATGATTTGATCTTTCTTTCTTTCTTTCTTTCTTTCTTTCTTTCTTTCTTTCTTTCT
>CAIGQV010018273.1:2377385-2416697 GCA_903798115.1 Danio jaintianensis | reverse complement strand
TCTTTCTTTCTTTCTTTCTTTCTTTCTTTCTTTCTTTCTTTCTTTCTAATTCATTTTAAATATGCTAATTTGGTGCTCAAAAACTATATAACATATTATTATTATTATTATTAGAATCATAACTAATTGATAAATCTCACGTACTGAGTCATTTCATATAATATTTTGATGAATAAAGCCTGAAAAGGCTTTTATTTGAAATATAAATATTTTAGATATAATATAATATAATATAATATTCATTCATTAATTTTCTTTTCGGCTTAGTCCTTTTATTAATCTGGGGTCGCCACAGCGGAATGAACTGCCAACTTATCCAGCATTTGTTTTACACAGCGGATGCCCTTCCAGCTGCAACCCATCACTGGGAAACATCCATACACACTCATTCACACATACACTATGGACAATTTTAGCTTATCCAATTCACCTATACCGCATGTCTTTGGACTTGTGGGGGAAACCGGAGCACCCGGAGGAAACCCACGCGAACACAAGGAGAACATGCAAACTCCACACAGAAATGCCAACTGACCCAGCCGAGGCTCGAACCAGTGACCTTCTTGCTGTGAGGCGACAGCGCTACCCACTGCACCACCGCGTCGCCCCATTGGGTAATATAATATAATATAATATAATATAATATAATATAATATAATATACTGTACTGTGGGCAGCACGGTGGCGCAGTGGGTAGCACAATCACCTCACAGCAAGAAGGTTGCTGGTTCGAGCCCCGGCTGGGTCAGTTGGCATTTCTGTGTGGAGTTTGCATGCTCTCCCCGTGTTTGCATGGGTTTCCTCCGGGTGCTGCGGTTTCCCCCACAAGTCCAAAAACATGTGGTATAGGTGAATTGGGTAAGCTAAATTGTCTGTAGTGGTGTGTATGGATGTTTCCCAGTGATGGGTTGCAGCTGGAAGGGCATCCGCTGCGTAAAACATATGCTGGATAAGTTGGCGGTTCATTCCGCTGTGGCGACCCCAGATTAATAAAGGGACTAAGCCGAAAAGAAAATTAATGAATGAATGAATAATATACTGTAACTTATTTATTGCAGTGATACATTTCTGGCATGATATATGTTTGGCAACAATAGTTTGAACTCTTTAGACTTCATTTCGACACATGAATGGACCACTAGTTGACCTGAACTTTCTATTGAAAGTCTGGAGATAAAGCAGACAGTGGATGCCTCAGGGTCAAACAGATTATCAATACAAGATCTGAGCCAAAGACGAATATAACTCTTGATGGAAGTAAACTTTGTGACACTACATAAGGTTGTCCAAACAATGCAATGGCACACACACACCAAAGCTAAAATGATGCTAAAAATGGTCACAATCTGACTAGTTTACAGTTATTTTTCTTTGGCTTAAATCTTGAATATTGCCATTATCATCCAATAAAGTGACCATATGATATGTCTTAGGGCCAGGAGGACACACACTCAAAACAATATATATTTTTGCTGCTTGTTCAAGCTACTTATTTAAAATTAGCTGAATCAACACAATTATTGAAGGTTTTTTTGGGGACAACTTAACTGTTTTATGTTCAATCCACTTAAATTTGTAAAAACAATTAAATTAACGTCATCGATTTGGTTTGGGAAAACATGAAGGAATTATGTGGAACCCAGTCTTTCCTCACCCACAGGTGGCAGTAATCTGTTTTCTCATTCCATAAAGGAAACCGGAAGTTAAAA
Source organism: Danio jaintianensis (assembly GCA_903798115.1). NCBI lineage: Eukaryota > Metazoa > Chordata > Actinopteri > Cypriniformes > Danionidae > Danio > Danio jaintianensis. The sequence continues at coordinate 2,414,988 of CAIGQV010018273.1, read as the reverse complement.
TATCCACAGTCAAAGCGTAAACAAAGCAGCATTAAGTACCATTACCTCTGTACTTGTCATTCACCATGGAGGGATTTGCTCCTCTAAACATGTCTGATAATCTAATAATACATATCCTTTGCAAACATTTGAAAAATGTTGTGAAATTACAGCCAGCCTCTTTGTTTTCCTTTCTTGACTTGTATTGTTTACTATGTCACTTTAGCTTTTGTTTTCATGCTTTGATTCGATACTGAATAACCAATTAGAGTGATATATTCAGCCGACGACCGACACTGATTCTACATGCTGAATTGGAGCAACTCAATCCAACGGTAATCCAACGAAAGCTAATGCGTGGAACACACCAAAACAACTAGCCGGACCAATGCTCACAGACGGCCCGACAAAGTCCATTGGCCGACCATTGGTTTGGTGTGTACTGCCTTTTCCAAGCTAGAATTTCATCTTTCTTTTGGACAATATAAAATCACATTGCATGCACCATAATACACATTATTGTTCAGGGATTATTTTCCTGCTAGATATTCAATGCTATTAGAGATTCCCCAAAACTTTCAACCAACTTCATAAAATGAAACCAGTGTATTTAACTCAAATATTGAAAGTTGAAAGTTGATTGCACTTAATAGAAGACATAATATGAATACAATAAAATACATATGGCACATAGTTTACAGCTTCTGTTTTGCTTCTGAATGCTAAAGGATAGTGAATGGTCAAATTGGGTGCTATTTTGTGTGTTTTTGCTCAAGATTAGGGGTGATCTGTTAGTATTTAATGCTGTGTTATGCTGACATTTAAAATTATTTTTGATAAAGTTTTTTTTTGAGGTTACCATTATGCTGAAAATTAGCAAACTGAGCAAAAGCTACTTGTTGTTTTACATCAGACAGTTGCTCTTCACACACAAAGTCTCTGTGCTAGTACACTTTGCTTAGTACTCCTACTCCTGCTAACTATAGGTTAAAAAAAAAAAAGTTGAATTAAAAATGCAATTTAATGAAGTCTCAAGTTAAATTGTGATTTAAATGATCATTATGTTGACCCCAATTAAATACATTTGAGTTTTTAAACTTTTAAAATTGGTTTAAGGCAGTCAGGTGGTTTCCTCAAATGCTTTGAGTTACTTTACAGTACCACTTTGAGTTTTACAGTTTCTGAAGAACCGACTGCTCACTGCACATTTCAATGTGTCTCAGGTATGACTCAGCTACATCTTAAATTGCATCCTTTTCAAGAATATATAACATTAAAAATAGTATGCAAGCCAATGGACACTTCACTGTCCCATTAGGCTATATGAGAAGATGGAAGTACAGTGACACAATGGATGCTGGTTGGTCAAATTAATGTATCAACATGGCAAATGGAGTATATCTGAATTTCATACATACCCATTTCCATACTCTAAATACCAAACTTTTTTAATGGTTGGTTAATAGAAGTAAGTTCGAATTCAAATGAAGTGCTTCATCAGATCTCAATGCACATTACATGGCATTCACATAGAGAAACACAGTATTACTTTACCTAAATTGGGCCAATGTCATAATATGAACCATAAACGCCTGATCTATCAAATATGATCCTTAATCAATCAATTGATTAATTAATGAATAAGTAACATATTTTCAAGAAAAAATATAATTGCATACGGTGGCGCAGTGGGTAGCACGTTCGCCTCACAGCAAGAAGGTCGCTGGTTCGAGCCTCGGCTGGGTCAGTTGGCGTTTCTGTGTGGAGTTTGCATGTTCTCCCCGTGTTCGCGTGGGTTTCCTCCGGGTGCTCCGGTTTCCCCCACAAGTTCAAAAACATGTGGTATAGGTGAATTGGGTAGGCTAAATTGTCCGTAGTGTATGTGTGTGAATGAGAGTGTATGGATGTTTCCCAGTGATGGGTTGCAGCTGGAAGGTCATCCGCTGCGTAAAACATTTGCTGGATAAGTTGGCGGTTCATTCCGCTGTTGCGACCCCAGATTAATAAAGGGACTAAGCCAAAAAGAAAATAAATGAATGAATAATTGCATATGTCAGGTTTTACATCATTCGTTCTCCGCATCTCTCTATTTAGTCATTTTCTCCCTTCACCCCTGTGCACTTCTGTGACATCAGACTGTCTTACAAACTTCTGCAAAAGTGCAAAACTGTTGTTTGTGTGTTGGAGGGTAAATATTTGTGTGAAGATGAGAAACGAAAAGACAATGGGTGTTTGAGAGAAAAGGAGCGCATAATACATTGAAAAGAAAGTATCTGTGCATGAAAAAGCCTGAGTGTGAGAGAAAAAAAAAAACGTGTGCGGTGTGTGACAGTACATATCTTTGTATTTTTGTGGAGAACCACAGGGGGGAGATTTCTCTCTCTCTCTGTCTGAGTCAACTGTCAGAAATGGAAGGAGAGCGAGCAAGGAGAATGTGCAAAGATGTTGAGAAGGGCCTGGAGATGATTCTATTCCCCGCACCTCTGATTTCTCTCTCTTTCACAGGTGTGAAACTTCAAAAAAAGGCCCCACTCCTCACAACCCACTCCACAGAGTGAGCACTCGCCCTGTCAAAATGTCGTAAGGTGTAAAATACTACCTCAAATCTTTCCTTTCCCCTCTCTTCCACACACTTTCTAACATAGCATGGGGGAAGACACACTCTAGCCCCTTTAGCACACAAGAGTGCAAGGACACATACACACACACACAAACACATGCACACACACCACCTTATGCCAGTCTTTGTCTCTCTGTTTCTTAAAATTTACACTCTCACACAAACACACGCCGAAAGGACTGAGATTGCAGACCTTCTCACTGACCCGCTCATGTCTTCTTTTTTAGCTGCCTGTCAGTCATTTACACATACAACCATCTGCCAACTGACAGCTCCCTCTGAGACTCACCATTTTTAAGAAAAAAAAGAAAAAAGTTCTGTATTACAACCATATAAGTATCTCGGTCAGTTAAACAGCCTGCATGTAATGTTGCAAACAAATATAAGGCTTGTATTTTAATTAATATTAGTCAATTAGAATAGTGGTTTTCAAGCACCGCTGATGATCTGAATCAGGTGTGTTTGGTTAATGAGACATGGAGCATGTGCAGCACTGGTGGTCCTCCAGGAATGTGGTTAAGAATCATTGAATTAGAACCTTCTTACATTCGGAGTCACTAGCAGTTGGGAGATTTAGGGTGAGATTAACCAAACAGGGAAAATTTGGTAAAAATGTAATTCCAAAAAAGAAATAAATAAAAATAGTGAAATCTACTAGGACCAGGCATGATGCATTTTTTTCTCTGTACAGGGGCCCAGCTAGAAATTTGACATTTCCAGAACGTTCTCAGAACGTCCCTCTCGGTGTTAAGGATGTTGTCTAGTAACGTTCCCAGAACGTTCTGAGAAGGTCACAATGTTGAGTTCTTTAAAGTTGTGTATGACGTTATTAGGTGAACCTTTACAGAACATTCAGAACGTTCTCAGAACATTTAGGGGACCATACTTTATTGGAAAATGTGACGTTCTCATAACGTTCCCGTCGGTGTTAAGGACGTTGTTTAGTAACGTTCCCAGAACGTTCTGAGAAGGTCACGATGTTGAGTTCTTTAAAGGTGTGGATGACGTTATTTGGGGGACCTTTACAGAACATTCAGAACGTTCTCAGAATGTTTAGGGGACCATACTTTATTGGAAAATGTGACGTTCTCATAACGTCCCTATTGGTGTTAATGACGTTGTCTAGTAACGTTCCCAGAATGTTCTAAGGAAGGTCACAAGGAGTCTAAGGTCTAAGGAGTTCTTTAAAGGTGTGGGGGACGTTATTTTTGGGACCTTCACAGAACATTCAGGATGTTCTCAGGACGTTTAGGGGACCACTATTATAGGATCCCTCTAGGCCTCTACACTACATTCCCATAACGTTTTCAAAATCTTTAGGGGACCAATCTAGAATGTTATTTTCTTAGAGAAAGAGCTCAATCACTAAAATGTTATTAAAATTGGCTTTATTGGCAGAAAACAAAGCATTTGTCAAACAATTTAATTTTTTATATGCTGTGTCTGTGTGTGTTTGTGTGCGTGTCCCTTAGTCACTTTCTCTATGGTCCAGTTGTCTTTCTGCTGCCTAAAACAAAGCATAAAAAACAATATTTACAAATAAGTTCACTTTGTATTTGCTTTTTTTTTTACTTTCAGGTGTATACAGTGGTGCTTGAGTCTTATAAAATATTTCAAAATTAATATATTTTGAATTTAAATCTATATCAATCTCCATATCTACATCCCACTTATCTTTTTTTAAAGAACTGCCACTCAAATATCTTTTGCTCATCACTGTCTGGCAGTCAGTCAAAAATGTACTTACATATAAAGACGTTCAGCAGCTCTAGAACATTTGGGCTCCTTTTAAGCTGCTGTTGAAAAAAAAAGAAAAAGAGAGAAAAAGACAAAACATGACTGAATATGAGTTGTGTATCATGCCTGTACAAAATAAAATATATTAATTTTAGGGCTTAAGAATGAATTAAGGTGTAAGGGATCGGTCAACAGTCTAAATATAAATATTTTTTTATGTTAATCTTAAAATGTAATTTATGGCTGTAATGTAAAGCTGAATTTTCATCATCATTACTCAAATCTTCAGGGCTCTATTTTAACGATCTAGGCGCAAAGTGTAAAGCGCAGGGCGCAAAAGCGTTAAGGGCGTGTCCGAATCTACTTTTGCTATTTTAAGGACGGAAAAATACGCTCTGCGCCGCGGCACATGACAGCCTAACAGGGTTGTGCTTATTCTCTTAATGAGTTATGGGTGTGTTTTGCGAATAAACCTATCAGAGTCCCATTTCCTTTAAGAGTCAGTTGTCGCGCCATGGTGCATTTGCTATTTACATGGCGGACTTTGTAAGTGGAAAAGCTGAATGCTTCACTAGCGAGAAAACAGTTAAACAAAGCATCTGCAGCGCGAGGATAAAGAACCAGCCTCCTCCATTCAGCCTCTTTACTTTCTCTTTCTCTCTTTCGTGGATAAGGAAACGGTGTTACGCACTCCACTGAAGACATCCATTAGCCTACATAATTATTTTTGTCTGTTAAGCGCAAAAATTTGTTTCAAAACTATTTCTAAATTCAGTTTTAATTTCCAGCAAAGGAATAAATGAGCAATAATAACAAAGTGTGGTCAAAAACTGAGTTATATCCAAACACACGTCCTATGCCTCATATGGTCCAAAACCTGACAGATGGACAAATCTAAGCTTGTTTTTAATAAAAAAATATATAAATATGCATATAATAAATAATACTATTACTACTACTACTACTAATAATAATAATAATAACAACATTATACAAAAGCAAGTTGTCGTGAACAAACTGAAAAAAGCCCCCCGAGGTGAAGAAGGCATGGAGGCAGTGGTTTTTATATTTATGTAGAAAATAATAATTTTTGTAATATTTAATTCTTTTTCATTTGTAAAGATATTTCTGTATTGCTGTTCATCCTGTGTGTATCAAGCAATGTGTAAGCAAGGCGCACAACTAACGAGCTCTGCGCTGGACTTTAGACCTGCTTTCAGCTGGTCTATTGCACAGTCTATTTTAGTTCCTCAAAATAGCAATGCGCCAACAATGCGCCTTAACACACCTCTTTTCTAGACCGGAACACCCATGAGTCCACAAAGTGGTGCAAATGGATTTGCTATTTAAACAAAGTGGTGCAAAATGGGAAAATTAGGGTTGTGCTGGTCTGAAAATAGCAACACATCGCGGCAAACACATATTGCGCCTTATTGCGCCGGGTGTATGTGATAGGGCCCTCAGCGTCACTTGATCCTTCAGAAATCATTCTAAGATGATGATTTACAAATAAAACATAATGAAAACCAGAAACATTACTTGATCAGCAGCAAATTATGAATAAAATATTACATTTCCAAAAAAATCACGTGACACTGAAAACTTGAGTACTGGTGCTTTAAATTCAGCTTTGATAACTGCAATGTAATGTTTTTTTTAAAACCACTCACTTATATTTGGATGTCAAAACCTTCTTGGTAACTGCAATAAAGACATGTAATGATAATATAGGGATTGGTTATGAAAAAATGCACATTAATTAATTCCTTAAGAAGGGTGTCTCTCCGGCCCAATCACTAGAAAACAGGTGTTATTCGTTATCTCTGATTGATCTGCTGACTAGCCGCCAGTCTCCGAGCATGCTCTCCCCCCTCATTGGGTGTTCGATCATGCTCACCTCTCCACATACCCCCACCGCCCGGAGGTCGGCTACAGCCATCTGTGCACCCGGCCTGCGGACCACCTTGAATTTAAAAAGCTGTAACGCCAGATACCAACGGGTGATCCGCGCGTTTCGTGGAGCCACTGGAGAGGAGCATGATCTGAACAGAGGACAAATTCCCTGCCCAGGAGGTAATAACAGAGAGTGAGAAGGGCCCACCTTATCGCTAAGCACTCCTTTTCTATGGTGCTGTACTTAGCCTCACTCTTGCTGAGCTTGCGGCTAATGTACAGTACCGGCCGTTCCACTCCTGCCACCTCCTGGGAGAGAACCGCCCCCAGACCCCGATCGGATGCATCCGTTTGTAAAAGAAAGGGGAGAGCAAAATCAGGAGCGTGCAATAGCGGCCCCCCGCAAAGTATAGATTTTACCTTTGAGAAGGCCTGTTGACACTGCTCTGACCATTGGACGGTATCTGGTCCCTCCTTTTTAGTGAGATCAGTCAATGAGCTGACGAGGGCCGAATATTTAGGAACAAAACGCCTATAATATCCCGCCAGTCCCAAAAACTGTCTCACCTCCTTTTTGGTCTTAAGTCTCGGACAGGTTGCAATAGCTGCAGTCTTATCAACTTGGGGCTGCACCTGCCCGTGACCCAGGTGGAAGCCCAGATACCTTACCTCCACTCGCCCAATTGCGCACTTCCGTGGGTTGGCCGTGAGCCCGGCCCGCTTCAGCGCTGACAATACTGCCCTCAAATGTTGCATATGCCGCTGCCAATCATTACTGAAAATGATGATGTCATCTAAATAAGCAGTGGCATATGCTGAGTGAGGGGCGAGTATTTTGTCCATCAGACTCTGAAACGTAGCCGGTGCCCCGAACAGCCCGAACGGAAGTGTCACAAATTGGTGCAATCCAAACGGCGTTGTGAAGGCTGTTTTTTTGCGCGATATTGGAGTTAAGGGGATCTGCCAATATCCCTTTGTCAAATCCAATGTCGAGTAATATCAAGCAGCACCTGACCGGTCAAGCAACTCGTCAATACGCAGCGTTCCCGGCTGGTGCTCTCTGGCCCCAGGTCATCCTCGTTGGTAACAAGCGTAGCCAGCAACACCCCCTCCGGCTCCCTCCATTGCTTCAGCAGATTTATGTGATAAATCTGATGTGAATCGGCCCTGTCTGAACGAACCACCTCATAATCGAGATCGCTGACTCGTCGTGTGACCACAAACGGCCCTTGCCACTTGGAGAGTAACTTGGAGCTGGAAGTGGGTAGCAGTACAAGGACTTTATCTCCCTGTGAAAATTTACGTAGTTTAGTGCCCTTGTCATATTGCCGGCATTGGTCATTCTGGGCCTTAAGCAAATGCTCCGTAGAGAGCCGCCCCAGTGTGTGGAGTTTTGCTCTAAGGTCCAGAATATACTGAATTTCACTTTTACTGTTTGAAGGCTCGTCCTCCCAAGCTTCTCTAATGACATCCAGCACCCCTCGGGGCTGTCTGCCATAGAGTCGCTCGAAGGGGGAAAACCCCGTGGAGGCTTGCGGAACCTCCCGCACAGCAAACAACAAGGCCTTCAACCACTTATCCCAATTTTTCGCATCCTCGTGTACGAACTTACAAATCATGGATTTAAGAGTGTGATTAAATCGTTCCACCAGTCCGTCTGTTTGTGGGTGATAGACGCTGGTGCGAATTGATTTAATGCCCAACAATCCGTACTGTTCGCGCATGGTGCGTGACATGAACGCGGTGCCTTGGTCAGTGAGAATCTCCCTGGGGATTCCCACTCGGGAGATTATAGGAAACAGCACTTCCGCAACACTCTTTGCTGAGATGTTACGGAGAGCTACTGCTTCCGGGTACCGGGTTGCATAATCCACTAGGACTAATGCAAAGCGGTGCCCGCGTGCGGATCGCTCTAATGGCCCGATGAGATCCATACCAATTCTCTCGAAGGGCATCTCCATACCTGGTAGAGGGCGCAATGGCGCTTTTGGGGTGGCCGGTGGGTTTACCAGCTGACATTCACGGCATGCAGCGCACCATCTGCTGACATCCCCGTAAATGCCCGGCCAAAAGAATCGGGCCATGTCTGGCCATAGGATTAGAATGAGCAGCCTGGAAAAGCATTTCCCGATGGCTCTTTGGTACTAATAATTGGGTTGTATCTTCTTTTGTCTGAGCGTCTTGGGTCACTCGATACACCCTGTCATTGATAATCGCAAAATATGGATAAGAGAGGGGTCTATCAGGCTGGAGGTTTTGCCCATCTATGACCTGCACTCTTTCGAGTGCATGTCTCAGCGTGTCGTCACGTGACTGCTCCAGGGGAAAGTCTTTGGAGCGGGAAATTCCCGGCCCTCCCCCTGAGTCAGCGCATGACGGCATCGCTTGGGATTCCCCCACCTGAGCGACCCGCCCCTTATCCAGCGATTTCTTCTTCCAAGAAACACCCGCACATAAGACCCCTAATAATCTATTAAATCCAGGCCAATTGGTTCCCAGAATTAGCGGGTGTTTGAGGTGCGGGTTAACCGCTACCTCAACGCTATGCTTTTTACCCCTGAATTGGATATTTATAGCCGTTAGCGGGTAGTGAATTACATCACCGTGCACACACCTTACCCTTACCGTGCGGCTCGTTTCCAATGCCGGGTCTTGAAGCAGGCTTTGGTGGATGGAGGTCTGGTTACACCCCGAATCCACCAAAGCTTGATATGTACCCCCTTTTATACTCACAGGTATCTGGTATAGCCCATCGCAATAGGGGGCGACGATTGGCGTAGCGGGGACGCGGATCAACGCACTCACCTCCTTCGCGGAGCAGCTTTTTAGTGCGCTATCCTCGCCCCCGCGGCGCCAATGCATCGGCCCAGACCTTCCGCTTACACCCCTGGGGCCAGCAAGACCAACCGATTGAACCGGAGAGAGACCTGGTGCTGACTGAGGAGCAGCCAGGGGTCGAAACTCCACCCCTCCGTCCTGATACGCGCCCCCCTTCAGCGGGACCTGCTGCGGATCTGCCTTGGTGCACCGCCGTCTGGGTGCTGGTGTGGCCGGTCTTCCCACTCTGGGCCTGGGAACAGGACGGGGGAAGAGAGAGAGACAGAGAAAAAGGGGGAGAAGAGAGAGAGGTTATTTCGCCGACCCTGGACCTCGCCACCAGGTGATCCTCCGCCAGCCAGATGGCCGTTTCCAGATCATCTGGCCGGTGGCACTGGACCCACTCCGATGTCCGGGAGGGGAGGCGGGAGATGAATTGCTCCAGCACCACGGCATCCACCACCTGGGAAACGTCCCGGCCATCCTGGACCAGCCATCTGCGGCAGGCGTCATGGAGCTGATGGGCGAACACAAAGGGCCGACCGCTTTCCACTATTTCCAGCATCTGGAAGCGCTGACGCTGCTCCTCCGGGTTGCGGCCGGCCCGCTGGAGAATGGCTCGCTTCAGGTGAGCGTACACCAGGAGATTCTGGGCCGGTAGCTGCTGTGCTGCGATCTGGGCTTCGCCCGACAGCAGCAGGATGACTCGTACCGGCCTACTCGGCCTGCGGCCAGCCACACGCCTCCGCCATCCTCTCAAAGAGATCCAGGAATGCTTTCGGGTCGTCCTCCGACGCCATTTTCTGTAACGTGATGGGAGGGTGGGCGGCAGATGTCGAAGCAGGCCGGATCTCCTGGGCCAGCAGACTCCGGATTAGCTCGCGGTCCTCCCGCTGGGCCTCCATGAGGACTTGGAATCGTTGTTGTAGATCTTTCTTCAGCTCCACCAGCGCATGATGTTGTTCTCTGTGGAGAACCGCGAGCACATGGATGACTTCCGCACATGGACTGGTAGACGGAGTGGTCATTCTGGCAGCAAAGTTTCTTCTTCTTCCCGGGTTTCGGCACCACTGTAATAATGTTCGTTGAAGTTGTGGGAAGAAGAAGACAGGGTCGGCGATACAGGTAAGTCACTATTTTTATTTTTAATATTCAACACCACACATGTAGCTGTGTGTGTGTGCTCTCTCTTCTCCCGACTGCTCCTTCTCCTCTCCTTAAGAAGGGTGTCTCTCCGGCCCAATCACTAGAAAACAGGTGTTATTCATTATCTCTGATTGATCCGCTGACTAGCCGCCGGGCTCCGAGCATGCTCTCCCCCCTCATTGGGTGTTCGATCATGCTCACCTCTCCACACTTGTCTTACCCATGTTTCCTCCATCTCTGTGATCAGCTCCCTTCAGATTTTTTGAAATATCTTCTATTCTGTTGTGGGTGTAACTGTGTCAGTCCTGAAATCACAAAGCACTTTTTTAAATCAATATTGGTTTAACGTTACTGTGAAATATCAAAGTATGTACTAACGTTCCTGCTGAAAACAACAGGTTAAAACAGTCTAAGCTGGTTGGCTGGTTTTAGATGGTCAGGCTGGAAATTGCCAGCTAAAACCAGCCAACCACCTTAGGCTGGTTTAAGCTGTTTTTTCACAAGTGCTTTTAATTCGTTTTTCTTGACAGTACAGCACTTATTTGACTAAATATACTATACTACCTCCAATTAAACATTGACAAAAACTCTCATCTACACATAAAGATGTAATTAAAAGCCAGAACGTTTATAAACAAGAGCTCAGTAACGTTAGCCTAACGCTAACGTTACCTCTGCTAAGACTCTAACCATCTCTATAAAATAAATATTCAACAGAAATATGTCAATTGCCAGTAAGAAAAGCGGCAGGAACAGTTGTATGTAATATTTGCGTGCTTTTAGGGACTAAACTTACTAGAAATTGGCGAAAACAGCCGCATGAGAAGTTTTGTTGACTGCCAGATTGAGCGCCGTTGCTTAGGGGTGGGGAGTCGACTCCAAAAGAGTCGATGAGTCGATTCTCAATGGACCTAGTGCTGGAATCGACTCAAAGACAGGAATCGACTTCCAGAGACAAGTCTGTTTTTTCAAACCCTCCAGAATGAAGCAGTTCACTACACTGCAGTTATAATGCTCATTCTCAAGCACGATGAACATGGCACTCGCTTTAAATGCGTGCTCACACGTTAAATTTCACGATAAAATTCTTTTGAAAATAGCGAACTGGCTATTAGAATTAGTGCTGAGGGATGAAGTTTGCTTTCACTTTCGAATGGCATTAAAAACACCTTTTTGCATTTTAGCCTGTGTTGTCAAGTTTGCTGTGTTATAAATGAAATATAGCTATATGTGTGTGTTAGTGAATTTGGAGCGTATCGCCATCTTACATAAAAGCTGCAGGTAAAATTATGATGTTATGTTATTGGCTGCTACTATGCTCAACTAAAAAAAAATATATATATATTTAATTAATCTGACCAAAACAGAACGTCCTAAATTTATATTGAAAACGTTATTATATGACTAAAAGAGGACCATGTGGCAATGTTCTGTTAATAACGTTACAAAGAGAACATTTGTGACATTAACAGAACGTTGCCACATGGTCCTCTTTTGGTCATATAATAACGTTTCCAATATGACTTTAGGAGGACGTTCGGTTTTGGTCAATCTATGGTCACATAATAACGTTACAAAGAGAACATTTGTGACATTATGTGACCATAGAATGACCAAAACAGAACGTCCTCCTAAAGTCATATTGGAAACGTTATTATATGACCAAAAGAGAACGTTTTAAGAACATCCCTAATGTTCTGTAAAGGTTCTGGACTTTCATTACCTTTAGGGAACTTTTAGGGAACATTGCGCAAGGTCGCGAGAACGTCACCTCCTACCTGGGGGGTTGCTAGATAAATATGTGTGGGTGCTAAGAACATAATCGGTATTCGTGATGTCAATGATAGCCTAATTCATTAAAAAATGTAGTTATTTAATTAAAGCTGTTACGGTACAATCACTTACTATCCTTCGGCTTAGTCCCTGATTTATCAGGGGTCGCTACAGTGGAATGAACCGCCAATTACTCTGGCATATGTTATGTTTTGGCATATCCGTCTTTCGGATGAGACGTCAAACCAAGGTCCTGACTCTGTGGTCATTAAAAATCCCATGGCACTACTCGTAAAGAGTAGGGCTGTAGCCACAGTGTCCTGGCCAATTTCCCTCCATCGGCCCTTACCCATCATGGCCTCTCAATCATCCCCATCCACTGAATTGGCTCTATCACTGCCTCTCCACTCCACCAATAGCTGGTGTGTGGTGAGCGCACTGGCGCCGTTGTCCTGTGGCTGCCGTCGCATCATCCAAGTGGATGCTACACACTGGTGATGGTGTGGAGAGACCCCCCTCAAGATTGTGAAGCGCTTTGGGTGTATGGCCATACACGATAAATGCGCTATATAAATACACATATTACATTACATTACATTACATTATGCAGCGGATGCCTTTCCAGCCAAAATGCTATGGTACACATATATTGAAAGCATATAGTTTAATTTTATTTAGACCATTTTATCTATTTATTTGTTGGCCAAATAATATATGTATTCACAAATTAAAGCTTAACATAAGTGGCCATAAGTAAGCATCAAAATCTTTTTACATGCAAATGTGAAAGACTTCAGAACTGCACAGCACTCAGCTTGCATGCCTTTCTACGTTTACTTACAGTAATTCATATTTTAATTTTTTTAATTTCATGCACAACAGATCGCACGCTGTCTGAGGGAACTATATATAACTATTACCTGACTCACTGTAGGTGTCTGTTTCAAGTCATTTTTTAATTCTTGAAGCAAATTAAAAATAACATATTTGCAAACAATATTTTCACACAAGATGTGTTCATCTGGCTTTCCAAATAAATATGTGTGGAAAAAAAATAATTGCAGTGTTCTCTGCGGTGCCTCCTTTGGGCAACAATAACAGCAGCCATTTCAAGCACAATGTTTAATACATACTTTTTAAAGCATGTTAAATAATGACACAAATATACATATTTTGAGGAGCTCAAGTGTTAGTATATGAATGTATTATATTACGAATATAATCCAAGGCATCTATGCAATCGATTAGATTAAATTCATAGATTGAGTCATTTAAATACTTCCCTCCTTTAAAATTTGTGTCTGACCGGAAACTCCTACAAATGCATATTCAGTTAGGTCAGGTGCAAAAATAGCTGTGTCCATGCCTGTTCAGTAAATATGTGTGTTTAGTGAATACCAACAGTACTGTTCCCCATCATGGGAACTTCAACGTGTGTCTGGTAACAGACTATGGGAGTACGTCAGACGACCAATCACTCTGAAGAGTAAGAAAACGGGCCAATGAATGCCAAAATGAATTGGCAGAGCTCAGCTCCACAGCTGACAGTGATTGGCCATTATTGCTATATAAGCTGCCAGCTGAGAAGCGAGCATTAGAATTTAGCTTTCAGAGCCTCTCACGAGACTGAAGACACTCTATCTGCCAACCTGTTTTCAAGACTGAAACCAGTTTACACACCAGTGAAGGAAATGACGTGAAAGCGGCGGTCGATCTGGGCTTCCTGTCCCCTGGGCGTTTTGCTGGTGTGCACAAAAGAGCAGTTTCCATTAAAAGATTCCCTAAAGAGCAAAGCAGTCAATCATCACGTCTTTTTCAAGACACTGTTCTGACTGTGCGTTTCTGGATGCGGTGGTTCCTATCTCCAGATGATGGGCACGGGTATCGCATCACAGGTCTGGGGGTCCAGCATGTCTATGGGGTGCTCGCGGACAGCTCATGCTCTCGCTGTGAGGGCATGGCTGTTGCACAGCTGAGATCGCAGCTTCCAAGCTACCCCCGTTACTTCCCGTGAAAGCGGTTAGCACGCGGGCAGATCTGAGGATCACATTGGGGGTTTATCCGTCACCTCTGGCCCCGCAGACCCCCCACTCCTCCACAGAGCGCCCCATCCAAGCTTCAAGTGGTTGTGCGGTTCATCCCCCGGGATTCTCGCTCCTCTGCTTGATGAAACGGGAGATCAGACGCCCATCGCAACATCGGAGGGCGAGCTATCATGCTCAGATGACAGACAGGGCTCGCTACCATTCCTACGGGTGCGATGCGTAGTCACGGTTCTCGAGTCAGACATGATGGCTGTGCTTCCTGGGCTGCTTCGGCGGTGTGGCTGGAGATGGCTTGTCCCCCAGTCTCACCGCCGGACCGACTAGAGGTGTGGCGTGCGGGCTGATGTAAGATGAATCTTCCAGCTCCCGTCCCCTTCTTCCCAGGGGCGCACAGCTAGCGCACGCTGGCATAGAGGGCGCTTTTCTCCGCCCGGTCCTCGTGCACTTCTGCATTCACCTCCCCTGATGGCGAGGCGGCCAGTGGGTACGAAGCTATTCCTCAGGTAGTGGGCGCCGCCACCTGGAGGGGTAAGCTGAGACCCCCGTCCCAGGCGGGTGGTTTATCTGTGTCTCTCATGGCCAGAGCCCACACCGCTGCGGGCCATGCCGCTTCTGCCCTGCACCACGGCACCTGCTGTGCTGCACAGGGGCGGTTCTTCCCCAGGCTTATGCGTAAGCACCGCACGGTCGTCGACTATGCTCTCATGACCTTCAAGTCTGCCGCCCGTGTCCTGGGGAGGACGATGGCCACACAGTGGTCCGGAAATGCCACCCTTGGCTTACCCTGGCAGATATGCGCCGCGCCAACAAAGTACGCTTTCTTGGCATGCCCATATCCCAGGCAAGCCTACTCGGCGACACTGTCGGGGACTTTACCCAGGAGTCCTTGGTGGTGAGAAATCAGCTGTGCGCGATGGAGCAGGTCATCTCTTGGTGGGCTCGGAAAAAAGCTCCCCCACCGGACCCATACGCACTGGCTGTTCCTCACCGAGAGCGCTCTTCCCGCTGCTCCAAAATGCTCCGCCGTCACAGCCCGTTCCACTGGCTAGTGAACGTGACGAGCCTCCCCGCAGGAAGTTGACGCTCCCATCACAGGTCACTGTTAAGTCTGGTAATCGGACCACGAAGAGAACCTGAGGCGGGCCGTTTGGAGAGGAGGAGAACCGTTCCAGCTCTCAGCTTTGACGCACTTCGCCACAGGCTTTGAGGGTGCCAGAGGATGAGCTCCTTTCTCGCACCTCCAGCCTCTCCGCGGGATCCTGGGAGGAAGGTAAGAGTCAATCTCTTAATTTCAGTTCTTCCTCGGGACGCTCCGCTTCCCGGGGTGAGCACTCCCCATCCCAAAGCGGCCCCTCCGCGGGTACGTCAGCGATCGTTCCGGTGATCCTGCTCGTTTGGACTCTGTCAACCTGGTTAGTGCTGCTCAGCCCGTCATAGTAGCTCACACGGATCGTCAGACTCGGCTATGCGTTTCAATTTGCTGTTGGCCTCCCGAGTTCACGGGTGTGTATTTAAGTGGTCATCGCTATGCCACCCCTGTCTCAAGTGAGAAGATTGTTATCCTCCTGGCGAAGGATACAATCGAGCCAGTCCCTCCAGCCGAGATGAGGAGTGGGTTTACTCCCCACTTCATCGTACCCAGAGAGCGGTGGGTTATATCAATCATATCTGCGCATTTTGATCTGTCATCTGTTCAGGATGCCGATCACGATGCTCATGCAGAAACGCATCCCTCACTGCGTCCGTCCGCAGGATTGGTTGCAGCTATAGACCTGAAGGACGCTCACTCCATGTATCGCTCTCTCCCTCCTTATAACCGTGTTTTTACCTGTGTTTGCGACAGGGGCTGAGCATGGCTGTAAATGGTCCTCTCCCTGTTCCATGCGTGGAGGATGCCCTGTGCCTCTTCGGTGCACGTGCATCGGCATTTTTTGATTGTTTGATCAGTTGATTGCAGCTGCAGGTTCGTAAATCGGACTTTGGTTGTGTTGGCATTCAATTGCCTGGAGTTATTGGCAGTGTTTCTTGCTCTCCGCCGGTTCCTACAGGTACGGGAGGGGACAAACGTGTTGGTTAGGATGGCCAGCACGGCTGCGATAGCGCACATCAACCATTTGGCTGATGTGCACTACCGCCGCATGTCTCAGCTCGCTCGCCATCTGCTCCTCCAGAGTCATGCAGCTTAACAGCTGCGTGCCGTTTGTTACCCGCACAAGCTCTTCCGTGCCAGCTTACATGTCCTCACGACACTTTCCTTTCCGGGAGAATGGAGACTCCACCCCGGTACAGTCCAGCTGTTATGGGCACGCTTCAGAGAAGCCCAGGTCATCTTGCCGTTTCTCCAAAACGGCCCTTCGCCAGCTGCTTTCCCTGCTCTGCACGAATGCGCTGGCTCTCAGCTGGCCCCGGGTTTGCGTAATATATGTTTTTCCCCAGTGAGCCTGCGCGCACAGATTCTGTGCAAGGTCGGGGAGACGAGGAGCGGGTCTTGCTCGTTGCGTCTCCTTGGCCCCACCTGACCCAAGTTTCCGGACTTACACTCCTTGTGATGACCCTCCCTGACGAATTCCCCAAAAGAAGCACTCCTTTTTCTGGGACGGGCACCCTCTGGCACCCGCGCAGCGTTCTGGAACCCCCATGGTGGACTTAGGTGACCTATCAGTCGATGGTTAACATCATCACTCAGGCTAGAGCACCCTGTATAGGAAAGCCTATGTCCTGTAGGGGAGTCTATTCGTTGTGTGGAGCTCTTCTTTCTGAGAAGAACCTCGGACATGCCAGATTAGTGTTGGGTTTTCTTCCTTCAGGATAGCTGGAGGGCAGGCTGTCTCCCTCCGCACTGAAGGTTTGGCGTGCTGTCATTCCCGCTCTCTGTGGTGGCGGATGGTAGCGCACTGGGGAGTGGGAAGGGAAGTGTCGTATCAAAGCAGAGGTTGGTCCAATTTATAGTTTATGCCATCACCCTCGCTTTAGGTGCCAGGGTGAGCTGTGTCCCCCGGGAGAGAGAGGACACTTAAAAAAAAGGTGCCTCCTTTTCGACGTGAGTATGCAGCGCCTCTTAACAGATTATTTACAGCTTCGGGCTGGGCGACACCTAACACATTCACGAGATTTTATAATCCTCGAGTGGAGTCGGTTTCCTCCTGATTACTGGGTTACTCCAGTCAATCGGGATGAAATTAAGCTCGGTGTCAAAAACGCTTGCTGCGTCATGTTCCCTAACCCAGAGATACGTACGTTTTTTTCTATTCTGCTAGTAAGTTTCCCGCTTGGCGAACCCTAGAGAATTCCTATGAGGCTGATAATGAGGTTCGGTGCCAGCTATGTGCGGTCCCCGATGGCGATCCCATATGCTTATTTCAGCCACTGAGTGTTCCCCCTGACCAGGCAGACCCGTGTCTTCCCTACCCGCTAACCAGCATATCATATGTAGCACTCCCCCTCCATAGGGCTAGTCCATATGTTCTCATTGCCATCAAGTCTCCCCTCTTGGGTAGGAGGTGGTCTCCGCAGCGTCCTCTGGCACGCTTTCCCAACGTACTGTCGTATTTCTAAAATCCCTAGACTATATTAGCTAGGTAAAAGCACATTTACGACCCCTGATCTAAATTCTAATTATTCCCATGTAATGGTAATTTTTTGGGCCTAGGGGACGTTGGAAGGTTGCGCTCTTGGTGATGCTTGTGAGCTCACGCTATGCTTGGAAAACTTCACATCAGGAGCGTGACGGGCTTAGCTGCTGTGGCGTTTTCCATACAGTCTCCCATAGTCTGTTACCAGACACACGTTGAAGTTCCCATGATGGGGAACGGAGGGAACGGAGAAGTGTGTCTCCACTGCCACAGCAGCTGAGTTTCCAGCTGTTAGCTGAGTGATCGGCTCTTTAGCAAGCAAATTCTAGTGCTCGCTTCTCAGCTGGCAGCTTATATAGCACTAATGGCTAATCACTTTCAGCTGTGGAGCTGAGCTCTGCCAATTCATTTTGGCATTCATTGGCCTGTTTTCCTAATCTTCAGAGTGATTGGTCGTCTGACGTACTCCCATAGTCTGTTACCAGACACACGTCTCCGTTCCCTATTCAGGGAATGTGGGTTACGGACGTAACCAGGACGTTTTAATGCCAAAAAGACACTTTGCGCTGATGCAAGCTCTTAGTATACCTGTCCCTTAATGACAAAATAAATGATACTCACAAACTACTTATCTGTATAAAATCAAGCCATTTTATTGTTTCTTCATAAATATACAGTACACTCTACAAATTACATATAAAATTACCCTGTTGAACATTTTCTGCAATATTTCAAAAAGTAAAACTATATCCATATAACCTTATATTGTTGATAGTACATTCCCCAAATCAGAAAGGTTGGGACAGTATGGAAAACGCAAATAAAAAAGAAAGTAGTGATTTCAAAATTTGCTTTGTATTACAATGTATTTCATTGCAAACATTACAACAAACAAACAAACAAATGAAATTGACAATACTGGGGCTTTTTTTTATTTTGGTTCTTGTAACACATTTAAAAAAAACTTGGAACAGTAAAACATTTACCACTTTATAATGTTGCCATTCTTTTTCACAACACTTAAAATATGTTTAGGAATTGAAGACACCAAGTGATGAAGTGTTTCAGGTGTAATTTTATCCTATTCTATATTTAAAGAAGTCTGAAGTGGGCAACAGTACGGGTCTTCGTTGTCACATTTTGTGCTTCAAAATGTGCCACACATTCTCTATTGGAGACAGGTCGGGACTGCAGACAGGCCAGTCAAGTACCTGTATCCTCTTCCTCTGCAGCCAGGACTTTGTAATGTGTGCAGAATGTGGTTTTGCATTGTCTTGTTGAAATATGTTTCCCAGCACTGGGTTGCAGCTGGAAGGGCATCCGCTGTGTAAACCATATGCCGGAATAGTTGGCGGTCCATTCCGCTGTGGCGACCCCTGATAAATAAGGGACTAAGCTAAAGGAAAATGAATGAATGAATGTTGAAATATGCATGGGAAAGAAACACAGCATATTGTGCTCCAAAATCTCTTTGTACTTTTCAGCATTAATGGTGCCATCACAGAAGTGCAAGATACCTTTGCCAAGGGCACTGACACAACCCCATGCCATGACAGTCCCTGGCTTTTTGACTTGTTGCTGGTAACAGTCTGAATGATCCTTTTCTTCTTTTGTCCGGAGTACACGGCATCCATTTCTCCTCCCAAAAATACCTGAACTGCCGATTCATCTGTACACATCTGTACACCACAGTACACGTTTCCACTGTGTGACGGTCCATCCCAGATGCTTCCGAGCCCAGAGAAGTCGACGGCACTTCTGGACACTGTTAACATAGGGCCTCCTTTGGCACAGTACACTTTTAACTGGCATTTGTGGATGTAACTACGTATTGTGGTACTTGACACAGGTTTGCCAAAGTAGTCCTGAGCCCATGTGGTGATATTGCTTATAGATGAATGACGATTCTTGATGCAGTGCCGCCTGAGGGATTGGACGGTTCACGGTTGAACAGCTTAGGCTTGTGCCCTTGTCCTTTACACAATGAAATTCCTCCAGATTCCTTGAATCTTTTAATGATGTTATGCATTGTTGAAGTTAAAATATCCAAATCTCTTCCTCTCTTTCTTTGAGGAACATTGTTTTTAAACATTTCAATAATTTTCTCCTAATTTGCTCCTGCCCCAACTTGTTTTGGAAAGTGTTGCAGCTCTGAATGATAGCAAATGATGTTTATTTACAAATGAAATGGAGTAGACCGGACAAAACATGAAATATTTAGTGTTCATATTCTCTGCAATGAAATATGTCAAAGTAAATTTGGAAATCACTACTTTTTTATTTGCGTTTACCATACTGTCCCAACTTTTTCTTATTTGGGGTTGTACTTATTGAATTAACCTGAAAATATATATTTTCAGGTATGCTGTATTTTAAAGTAATACTGCACTATTACCATTTCAGTATAACTTTTTAAAATGACCCAGTTTTTACATAGCTTTTAGATTTTGAGTGTAAACTGTAGGTCCACAAGTTTACATGAAAGGGAATTAACTATAACTGAATTTCGGGAGCATAACCACGTATCAACCAAAGCATCAGAAAAACTCTTAATTTAATACTAATGTACTTTATGCATAAATAGAATAATTCATTATTATTTTAAGTATTAACAGACTTAAACCTTTCTGTACACTTGAGTATAATTTGATCTAGTATACTTTGAATTAGTAAGTCTGTGAGTGCATACAATTCAGTCTGGAATTATGCTCTTATCTTTAACTTGTACTAATACTTTTATACTAATACTAATATACTACAAAGTAATAGGAGTAGGGGACTGCAAGGAGAGCTATTCAATCCAGGGTCAATTTTTTACCCACTTAAAACTAGTAACTTGTTGCTGACCAACACATTTTAGCTTTGGGTCACATACTGGATCTGGGGCTTTTGCAGATTAACATGCCATTGGAAATTGTTTTACATTTAACACCAAGGAATCCAAAACTGGCACTGCTAATAAACATGATGTTGCTGCTGTCTTTGCAAATCATAAATTTTTTGAGTAGAAACCGAAACCTCACATGCTAAAAATGTTTGGGTTGTGTTAAATATGGTTATATGTTAATATGTGTTAAATATCTTTCTGTCTTTGCAAATCACACATTTTTGAGCACAAACCTGAACCTTACATGCTAAATAATC
Source organism: Danio jaintianensis (assembly GCA_903798115.1). Classification (NCBI taxonomy): domain Eukaryota; kingdom Metazoa; phylum Chordata; class Actinopteri; order Cypriniformes; family Danionidae; genus Danio; species Danio jaintianensis. The sequence goes on along the minus strand of CAIGQV010018273.1, from coordinate 2,394,262 downwards.
TGGGTCGGGTCAAATATGGACAAAACAGGTTTTTTTTCTCAATAAAATAAAATATATAATCCAACTGTTGGGTTTGTCCATATTTGGCCCAGCATTGGGTTAACACTACCCAGCTGTTTTCACAGTGTAGTCTAAATAAACTATAAGCAGTTCATGAACACTTTAAACTACAGGCCTAACCTGAATTAGCAAGTTGTTCGCATAAAATATTCCTCAAATATTCACACTTTTCCCCCCTGTGTGACACATTTGCATTAATCTTTTTTTTACTGGTTCTGCCAGACCCCAATTCATGTAATGATTTGCATCATTGTTAATGCATATGGTTTATTCTTGTTCGGCAGACAAGAAAGTGTGAACATTCATTTACACTATAACACACTCATAAATTATGCACTGCAACATTTTTGTGCCCAGATAAGATCCCTTAATAATCTAAATTTGACTGTACATACTTTAAGAAGTAGCACGCATGCACAGCCTTGTCTCAGGTCTGAAAACAACCGGTACATTTTCACAAACTATTCTAAATCAATAACACCTGAGAACATTTTCTTATTTCTTCCTTTTTTACAAGGCATTTCAATACCTGTGTGTAAAAAAATCTTTACTTTTGTAGTCCTTCATGTATCATAATTGCTTATCTTGACATTTTAGGATTGGACACCTCATTTGTTCCCTCGCTGCTGTGATCCAAGCTCTAATGAAGCATGTTCTCCTAAAGCTCCACCATTTCTGTCAATGAGCTGTGGGGTGTTTGTGCTGAGCTGCATGGGGGGCTTTATTATATGCCACCCATTACCATCAATGATTCTCATTTTGTGCTGGCGTTACGCTTTATTTGGTCTTGCAAATCTGAGACCATCTGTTAGGGTTGCGGTGGGTGAAAGCCTTTTATCGTTATGGAAAGACAAGTATAAAACTGATCTTCTAGAAGCAAAGTTTTCTTTGCAACACAAGTGGAAACAGATGGTCTGGGTGAAATAGTTGAAATACAGTTGCTTCCTAACAAATCCCCAAAGATGACTGTAACTTATGAAAACTTTTATTTGCGTACATGGGACACAAATGCTGTTTAGATAAAAGTATGACGATGTGCAGATGTCTAAAGCTGGTGATCAAAACAAGCTACAGGCTCACTGGAACACGTGTCTGTAAACTCTTAAAAATTTATTTAGTAAATAAGGTTGAGAAAAGTGGGCAGCACGGGTAGCACAATCGCCTCACAGCAAGAAGGTCGCTGGTTCAGTTGGTGTTTCTGTGTGGAGATTGCATGTTCTCCTTGTGTTTGCATTGGTTTCCTCCGGGTGCTCCGGTTTCCCCACAAGTCCAAAGACATGTGGTATAGGAGAATTGGGTAAGCTAAAATTGTCCGTGGTGTATGTGTGTGAACGAGTGTGTGTGGATGTTTCCCAGTGATTGGTTGGAGCTGGAAGGACATCCGCTGCGTAAAACATATGCTGGATAAGTTGGCTGTTCATTCCGCTGTGGCGACCCCAGATTAATAAAGGGACTAAGCCGAAAAGAAAATGAATGAAGTTGAGGAAAATATACAATTGTATACAAAAATTGTTTTAAATAAAATTTTAACCAAACTTGTTGGGTATAGTCAAAGCATGTTGGGTTTATTCAAAGCATACCTGTACATAGATTACAATGGCAATGACCTTTATTTAATTCCTTACAAATTATAAATCACTTCTTATTATAATCAGTTAAAAAAAAGTAACTCTGCATGGGTTCTAAACTAATTCTACATTTTAATGTTTGCTTTACATGTCTATCTCCATATCTATGGTTCCCCAGCGGGAGGGGAACTACAATGCTATGTGGAAACTTCCACTATGGGGATTTCGTCAGAAAGCCAATCATTCTGAAGAGTAATTAAACGGGCCAATGAAATGCCAATGTGTTGGCGGTGTCAGCGTGCACAGCTGGCAGCAATCATAATCAGCTTGTGAATAAGAATGCCCGGTGTGCCACACAACCACACCTTTTCGCTTTCAGAAGCCTCATGTGCAGTCTGAAAGAGACGTTTTGCTGTCATCCTCCGACTTTGTTCGAGAGAGAGAGAGAGTGAGAGAAAGCTGCCGTCTTCTGAGAGGCTGATTTCTCCCGGTTCCAGCGCGAGCAACAACGCGAGCAGCGGTGGTCGAGCTGGGTTTCTCCTGTCCCTGGGCGTTTCGCTGGACCGGTACTTCAAGAGCGGTGCGTATAAATTTAAGCAAATTTCCTAAAAGAGCAACACGGTCGGGCAGCGCGTCTTTTTAAAGACGTCGCTCCGACCGTGCGTTTCTGGATGCGGTGGTTTCCTGTCCACGGATGATGGGCACGAGCACTGTATTGCATGTCTGGGGGACCAGCATGTTAATGCGGTGCTCGCGGGCAGCGCATGCCATCACTGCGATGGCATGTCTGTTGCGCAGCTAGATCGCGGCTCGCTCTTGCAAAAGGGCGAACCACCCCTGTTGTCCCCCGCAAGTAGCGGTTGGCACTCGGGCAGATCTGAGGGTCACAGTGGGGGTCAATCCGCCGCCCTCGGGCTTGCGGACCTCCCATTCCTCAGCGCGCTCCATCCAAGCTTCGAGTGAGAGAAGCGCACCATCCTTCGGGAGGGTCGCCCTCTCACTCGATGACACCGAGGACCAGATGTCCATGGCTGCATCGGAGGGTGGGTTGTCATTTTCCGATGACAATTCGGACCCGCTTCCTCCCTCAGGGGTGGTAAGCGAGGCTCCGGATATGGCATCTGATATGATGGCCATGCTAACCCGGGCTGCTTCGGCGACGAGGCTGGAGATGGCTTGTCCCCCAGCTTCGTCGCCGGACCGATTAGACGGGTGTTACGTGGAGGATAAGAAGGGGAAACCCTCTAAGCCTCCCGTCCCCTTCTTCCCGGAGGTGCACAGTAAGTTCACGCAGCGCTGAGGGCACCTTTTTCTGCCCGGTCTGCGTGCGCTCCGCCCTCACCTTCCTCGATGACGGAGCAGCCAGGGGGTACGAGGCAAAACCCCAGGTCGAGTGTGCTAGCGCGGTCAATCTTGCCCGCATGGTGCCCCTTCCTGGCGTGGTTAGCCTCGGCTCCCGTCCAAAGCGTGTAGGTTGTCTGCGTCCCTCAGGGCCAGAGCCTACACTGCTGCGGGCCAGGCTGCTTCCGTTTTGCTTGCTATGGCTAGTCCAAGCGCTGGCGCAGCGGCACGAGGAAGGTTCCGACCCAGGCTTCATGCACTACGCACTGCAACCGACTTTGCTCTAAAAACACCAGGTCGGCTGCGAGTGCCCTGGGAAGGACGATGACCACACTAGTGGTCCAGGAACGCCACCTCTGGCTAAACCTGGCAGATATGCGTGTCGTTGACAAAGTTCGCTTTCTTAACACACCCATATCCCAGGCTGGCCTGTTCGGCGACACCGGGGTGAGTTCACCCAGGAATTCACTTCGGTGAAAGAGTAGTCAAGTGCGATCGGCGGGCTCAAAAACCGCTCTCCCCATCGATTCGTCCACTTTGGCTGCTTCTCGCCGAGGGCGCTCGTCTGTGGCTCCAAAATCTGCTCCGCCACCCTGTCCGTTCAACTGGTTAAGCGGCAGCGTTGAGCACCTCACAGACGATCACCGCCCCCGAAGCGTCCCTGAGACGGGCCACTCTGAGAAAAGGATGTTTGCTCTTTCCCTGGCGGAGGGCCAGGGACACCCATATCATTAACAAAAAGGCCGTATGGCTACTAAATTTTTTAAGAGCAATTTTTTCCTCTCTCTGGGTGTGATAGCCCGAACACTGCCAGTATGGGACGCTATGCCTTCCAGCTCGCAGGATCGGTGCTCTTCGCCACAGGCTCTGTGAGTGCCAGAGGACGGGCTCCTTTCTCTCGCACTCCTAGCCGCCCTGCGGGCTCTTGGGACGAAGTTAAGATTAAACCTCTTAAACTTCCGCTCTTCCTTGGGACGCATGCCTCCCGGGGTGAGCTCTCCCATCCCGTGCTCTCCCATCCCGTCAGTGATTGCACCGATGATGTCACTCGCGTGGGCTCTGCCAGCCTGGTTAGCGCTGCCCAGCCCGTCGCGATGGCTCATTCGGACAATCAGACTCTGCTATGCGATTCAGTTCGCTAAACGGTCCCCCAAGTTCACGGGCGTGTATTACACCAGGTGTCAGCCCTGTGTCCGCCCCTCTCTTGTGCGAGGAGATTGCTGTCCTCCTGGCGAAGGATGCAATCAAGCCGGTCCCTCCAGCCGAGATGAGGTATGGGCTTTTTAGTCTGTACTTCATCGTACCCAAAAAGAGCAGTGGGTTATGACCAATCCTAGTTCTGCGCATTTTGACCCGCTGCCTTACAAGCAGCCGCTCAGAATGCTCATGCAGAAGCACATCCCCCGGTGCGTCCGTCCTCAGGATTGGTCTGCAGCGATAGACCTGAAGGACACGTACATTCATTCTCCATTTTCCCACGCCACCGGCTGCGGTTTGCGTGCGAGGGTCGAGCATGATAGTACAAAGTCCTCCCTTTCTGGCTCTTCCTGTCTCCGCGGGTTTTCACGAAGCTCGCGGAGGATGCCCTAATGCCCCTTCGGCTCGCGGGCATCTGCATACTCCATTATCTCGATGACTGGCTTTTTATCTCACTCGCGGGATCAATTGATTATGTACAGGGACTGGGTGCTCCGGCACCTCGACCTGTTGGGGTTTCGGGTCAACCGAGAAAGGAGTAGGCTCGCCCTCGTGCAGAGCATCTTTTTTCTCGGGTTGGAGCTGGACTTGATCACCATGACGGCGCGCCTCCCTCGAGAGCGCGCTGGGCTGATGCTGACCTGTCTGAGAGAGTTCGACAGGAAAACTGTGGTCCCACTGATATCATTTCAGAGGCTCCTGGGGCATATGGCATCCGTGGCCGCTTCACGCCGCTCGGGCTGTTCCATATGAGACCGCTTCAGCATTGGCTTCCCGATCAGGTCCCTAGACGCGCATGGCACGCGGGCACGCACCGGGTGACTGTCACTCCGCTGTGTCGCCGTGCCCTCAGCCTCTGGACGGACCCTGCGTTTCTACAGGCCTGTGTGCCTCTAGAACAAGTGTCCAGGCATGTCGTCGTTTCGACGGATGCTTCCAGTACGCGCTGGGGGGCCGTGTGTTGCGGGCATGCAGCTGGGGGTCCGTGGAAGGAACCTGGTTGCATTGGCATATTAATTGCCTGGAGCTGTTGGCAGTGTATCTCACGCTGCACTGTTTTTACCGGTGCTAGAGGGGAAACACGTGCTGGTCAGGACGGACAGCACGGCGACGATGGCGTATATCAACCGCACAGGGGGTATCCGCTCTCGCCGCATGTCTCAGCTCGCTCGCCGTCTGCTCCTCCGGAGTCATTCGCGGCGGAATCGGTGCGTGCCATTTTTTTCCCCCGGCGAACTCAACTGTGCAGCCGATGCGCTCTCACGGCAGTTCACGCCCGGGAAAACTGAGACTCCACCCCCGGCTGTCCAGCTGTTATAGGTGCGCTCTGCGCGCTGGCTAACGCAGCTGGCCCCTGGGCGTGCGTAAATACGCATTTCTCTCCAGTGAGCCTTCTCGCAGATACTGTGTTACGTCAGGTAGGACGAGGACCAGGTCTGTTATTGCGCCTCTGGCTCAATCTGATCTGTTTTCAGCTCTCTCCTCGTGACGGCCCCTCCCTGGCATATCCCTTTGAAGAAGCTCCTTCTTCTTTGGAACAGGCACCATCTGGCACCCGCGCCCAGATCTCTGGAATCACGTGTAAGGTTTATAGATGGAGCGTGGAGGACTTAGGTGACTTACCGGTTCGGTGGTTAACACCGTCACTCAGGCTAGAGCACCCTCTACGAGGCATGCCTACGCCCTGAAGTGGAGTCTATTCGCTGTGTGGTGTACTTCTCTCCGAGAAAGACCCCGGACATGCCAGATCAGTGTGATGCTTTCCTCCTTCAGCTGGCTGAGCTAAGGCTGTCCCCTTCGCACTGAGGGGTTGGCGTTACGATCATCCCCGCTCTGAGGACGCGGGGATGGCGGCGCGCTGGGAAAGCATCGCCTCATCATCCAGTTCCCAGAGGCGCGAGACGCTGGTTAATTAAATCAATCCTGTCCCCCTCTCATACCCACTTGGAGATCTCTCTTAGGAGAGGTCTGCTCGATCCACTCGACTCAGTATCTTTAAGTTTTCTGTCCAGGTAGACAGCTCTGCTGGTCGCGTTGGCATCGGTCAAGAGGGTCGGGTATCTGGAGGCATTTTCGGTCAGCGAAGTGTGCCAGCAATTCGGGCCGGTCCACTCTCACGTTTTCCTGAGACCCCGGCCCACCTATGTGCCCGAGGTTCCTACAGCGCTTATTTAGACTATGTAGTGAACCTGCAAGCGCTGCCCACGGAGGAGGCAGACCCAGCCCCTTTCTTGCTGTGTCCTGTTCGCGCTCGGCGCTTGTGACCGCATTAGAGCTTACGACTCTAACCAGCTCCTTTTCTGTTATGATCGGGAAGTGCCATATCCATTCTGAGGTTGGCCCACTGGATAGTGGATGCCATCTCCCTCGCTTTTCTATGCCAGGGTGAGCCGCGTACCCCGGGAGTGAGAGCGCACTCGACTAAGTGTATCGCCTTCTCTTGAGCGTTAGCACGCGGCGCCTCTCTAACAGACATCTGTAGAGCTGCGGGCTGGGCGACACCTAATACATTCGTAAAGATTCTATAATCTTTGAGTGGGCTGATTTTCCTCACGTGTGCTGGATACGCCAGTGAATGAGGAAATTCAGTACGGTGTTGAAACACGCTTGCTGCGCCTTTCTCTTTAAACACAGAGATTTGTGCGCTTATTCACTCTGTTCAGTTGAGTTCCCCATTTGGCGAACCCTGCAGAGTTCCTCCGAGGCCCCCAGCATCTGACTCAGCGGAGGAGTCAGGTGCCTGGCCCATTACGTAGTTGGCATGCCCACTTGGTCAGCCCGCGTTCTGGGTATAGGTGCCTGCTATGCGCGATCCCCGCTGGCGATCCCATATGCTTCATTCAGCCACGGTGTAGTTCCTCCTCTTAGGCGGGCCCGTGTCTTCCCTCCCCGCTAACCATCCTTCATATGTGTTCTCCCCCTTTTCAGGGTTAGTCCATATGTCTTCCTGCCACCAGGTCTCCCCATTGGGCAGCAGGTGGCCTCCGCAGCGTCCTCCCTATCGGGACTGCACGCTTCCCAACGTACTGTCGTAATTTAAAATTCCTAGTATCTTAACTAGGTGTATTTTTTACGACTCCCCAAAAAATATAAATAAGCCTTTAAGTGCTTCACAGGTAAGTAAGGTAAGTTAGGGCCAGGGGACACGTTGGTGGGCTGCGTCTCTGGTGATGATGGTGCGCTCACGCCGGAGCCTGGCAAACCTCTCACCAGCGACGTGGTAAGGTTCAATCACTGTAGCGTTTTCCATAGATTTCCCCATAGTGGAAGTTTCCACATAGCATTGTAGTTCCCCTCCCGCTGGGGAACGTAACGGTTACTAAAGTAACCCTCGTTCCCCGAGGGGGGGAACGGAAATGCTATGTTCCTTCGCCACAGGGATTGCGCCTTAGCTAACAGCTGTAGTTCGGCTTCTTCAGCTAGAAAAGGTGTGGTTGTGTGGCACAGCGGGCATTCTTATTCACAAGCTGATTATGATTGCTGCCAGCTGTGCACGCTGACACCGCCAACTCATTGGCATTTCATTGGCCCGTTTAATTACTCTTCAGAATGATTGGCTTTCTGACGAAATCCCCATAGTGGAAGTTTCCACATAGCAATTCCGTTCCCCCCCTCGGGGAACGAGGGTTACTTTAGTAACCGTTACGTTCATCAATGTAGTGAACTTACTCAGTAGCTAACAAAAATCCTACAGTTCACAATTTCTTTTTTCAGCATTTTGTGTATTTGAACAATTTACATACTAACTGTATGACTTCTGAAATCTCTCACACTGAGGGACTTGTATGCAACTATTGCAGGAAGTTGAAACACTCACTGATGCTTCAGAATGAAAAACAGTGCATAAAGAGCCAGGGGTGTAAACTTTTAGACAGGATGAATATGTGTGCAGTTTTATTTTGTCTATAATATATTGAATAAAATTCCTGCAAAACATAACCGGAATAACATATATCAGGTTTTGGAAAAATGTAGGCACTAGGCAGAGTGACATATTTTCATTCATTCATTCATTTTCTTTTCAGCTTAGTCCCTTTATTAATCTGGGGTCGCCACAGCGGAATGAACCGCCAACTTATCCAGCATATGTTTTACGCAGCGGATGCCCTTCCAGCTGCAACCCATCACTGGGAAACATCCATACACACTCATTCACACACATACACTACGGACAATTTAGCTTACCCAATTCACCTATAGTGCATGTCTTTGGACTTGTGGGGGAAACCGGAGCACCCGGAGGAAACCCACGCGAACACAGGGAGAACATGCAAACTCCACACAGAAATGCCAACTGACCCAGCCAGGGCTCGAACCAGCGACCTTCTTGCTGTGAGGTGATTGTGCTACCTACTGCGCCACCGTGCTGCCCTGACATATTTTCAATAAGCCTTAATTGACCCTGTTAGTTACACTAGACACTTGGGAGGTTTAGTGTAGTTAGTTTCAGATACGATAAAGCATTAATCTTCAGTACCATTTATTGTCCCTTTAAATTTAAAAGTGCTGAAACACCAGCAGGAACAACCAAAATAAAATGTTTAAAATAAATAATTAAATAAAATAAATTTGGACATTTCACATAAAAAGCGATGCAATATAGAAAGCTGGCTTTGCTGATGAAACAGGCAGAGAGTACTTGTGACACATGTGCACTGTGTTCTACATCTGTTGACCTTTGAAAACATTTGATGTTAAAGACTGACCTTAGCCCCTTTTACACAGTAATACCGGCATATATCCAGAAAATCAACGACTTTACCAGTAAAACCAAATGCACTGGTCACACAAATACTGCTGTTCCATTTTTATTATTTTTTTTTTTCAGAAAAACACCATTCACACAACTATTCCAAAATACCAGTAAATTCTGACATAATTAACCTGAAATGATGTCTAAATGAAGGGCATCAGTCTTTTGTTTCACTCTTATTTCAAACTTTAGTATTCATTCAATTGCTTTTGTCCCAGAGATAATGCAAAGTGCTTAACTATAGGAGAAATATTGTTGTTTGAATCTGAAGGCAGAGGTGCTACCTGCAGCTATACAAAACAGTTTTGTTTGCACATTTGACACAAAGAGGGCTGTGCAACGAAAATGGGCGATTACGTGGTTATATTGAAAATTTCTGAAAGCATCTCCGATGAAGAGATGCAGAGAAACACATTTGTGTTTGTGTGCATGTGGAGAGGTACGTTTGAGTATTTGCTTCAGATTGTGTTGTACTGAAATCTAACTCCTGGTTGGCACTCCCCTCAGCGTACATGTGTATCACACAGCTGAATGCAGAGCTTTCTGGTAAACTCACAGCAGTTTATCATAAAAATTGTATTGATCAGTTTTTTCTGCAGTTGGCACTAAGGAGGAACATAAAAACACTGTTTGACTAACAAGCAGCAAGACTAACTTGTCTGACCAAAGGATTCATAGCCTTTTATTTCTTATTAATTTGTTTTATTTTTATAAACAGCATGAATGTGCAAGCGTCTTCTGCATCAGAATGTTCCCATTGGCCGAAGTAGACATCTCACCTCAGCACATTTTGAACTTGTACGTACTTATATTGGTGTTCTGTCGATTTGTTCTACCTTGTAAGATTGTCCTACCTCTCATTCGAAAATTAGGTAGCACATTTTGCTCCCCATCAGATTTTGCTACCAGTGTAAATTTTAATGTGGAGTAGTGTGATATGAAGCTGTAATATCGCCCTAACCTACCTAATCCCTAACCCCAACCTCAGAACCATTCAAATACAATGTTGGTAGCATAATCTGGTGGGTAAAATGTCAGGACACCAGCAATTTTCCTTCACAGCGCAGAATTCTGGGAATTTACTGGTAATGTTACAACTTCTCTTTCCAGAAAAATACTGGTAATTTTCTGGAAAAGTCTGTATGTGTGAAAAGGGTCTCTTGACTCAGTTAATAAACACATAATTATAAAAGATCCTCTTTCAACGTGCTGCTTTAGAAAAACTAACTAAATAAAGATCTAAAAAAACACTATATGTGACACTCCCATTGGGGTTACGGTTACCAGTTATGGCACCAGCTTGCCTCTGTGTAGAAACAAGGAGATGTGGGAAGATAATGATACTTCCAACTCACAATAGTATTCATAATCAAGAGTCATTTCCATTTGTAAAGATCGTGCTTTATAAATAGAAAGTCATCTGCATCAGACATGCATATTTAGCAGTCTTTATGGAAAACATAATGGACACATCTGTTTACTTTGCTTTTTTCTTATCTTTCTTTTTTATTAAACTAAAAGTTAGCTTGGCTGCACTGTGGCGCAGTGGGTAACACGTTCACCTCACAGCAAGAAGGTTGCTGGTTCGAGCCTCGGCTGGGTCAGTTGGCGTTTCTGTGTGGAGTTTGCATGTTCTCCCCGTGTTGGTATGGGTTTCCTCCGGGTGCTCCGGTTTCCCCCACAAGTCCAAAGACATGTAGTATAGGTGAATTGGGTAGGCTAAATTGTCCGTAGTGTATGTGTGTGAATGGGTGTGTATGGATGTTTCCCAGTGATGGGTTGCAGCTGGAAGGGCATCCGCTGTGTAAAAAAACATATGCTGGATAAGTTGGTGGTTCATTCCGCTGTGGCGACCCCATATTAATAAAGGGACTAAGCCGAAAAGAAAATGAATGAATGAATGAATAAAAGTTAGCTTTATGGTAGCTTATAGAGCTATCATTGGTAGACAAACACTGATCATGTTTTTGACGGACATGTTTATTTCTTTGACTTCTGGCTGCAGGTCTTGTTAATGATTTGTCATATCTCCCTTTTTTGTTACTAGATTGTAACAAATGGTGATCCCGGACGAGCCCCCTCATCTGTAATGACCCAACAACAAAAGCAGAGACATAATATATAAACATTGTTCCTATCATTATACAATTTAACATATAGACTTTCAAATATGTCAGTTATTGAGTCAGCATTTGCATGTCATGTAATGCAGTGCTAGTGACATAAGTCCAACCCAAAAATAAAGCAACAAACTGAATACAACTAAACAAAACAGGACTGTGCATCACAAGGATGCTCTGGTCTGGCCACAATCTACATCAGTTCCTCATCTTAATGCTCTCAGCTACTGTAGGCTCTATGGTGAAAGTCTCAACCACACGGTTATGCATTTTGAGCTTATCAGTTTTATTTCACCCAATTCTTTGCGTTTCACAGTATATACTCAGGGGGAAATGCAACTCTGTCTCGATTTTGCTGCGTTTGCAGAGCTGGCACAACTTATTTTTCCTGTGGCAGCCGTGTTTTTCTGTGTCTGCTTATTTATTTTGCTAGGCTGTGTCTGCCAGAACTGTGTGTTGTCAAGGTGGCTCTCGAATTTCTGTCAGTCACAGTGGACATGATTGCTAAGGTGCACAAGTTTTTTCAGGAGCAGATTTGCACTGGCATTTTACTGTGTAATTTAGTTTGCTTTTTAAAAGTTGTAAATTGACATTTGTTCTGAGTGTGCTGTTGGAAGATATCATTTCAGCTATAATTACTGACAGAACCGACCAACATTTCAAAGAAGTACATTGGATGTATTACATAATTGTGTTTTATAAAGATAATCAGATCATATGGCATTATAAGCTTTACACTTTCTTAAACAGTGTTCTGCATGTCATTAATATAGGCTTTTTCAAGGCATGTTATACTTGGACGACCTTTTTGGATTTTGCGGTCACTTAGAAATGTTTGTTTACCTTCATTAAAAATAAACAAATACATTCATTCATTCATTTTCCTTTGGCTTAGTCCCTTTATTAATCTGGGGTCGCCACAGTGGAATGAACACACCGGATGCCCTTCCAGCTGCAACCCAGTACTGGGAAACACCCATACACTCTCATTCACACACATACACTACGGACAATTTAGCTTACCCAATTCACCTATACCACATGTATTTGTGGGGGAATCCCGAGCACCCGGTGGAAACCCACGCCAACACGGGGAGAACATGCAAACTCCACACAAAATGCCAACTGACCCAGCTGGGACTCAAACCAGCGACCTTCTTGCTGTGAAGCGACAGTGCTAACCACTGAGCCACCGTGTCGACTAAACAAATACATAATTAATTAAATAAATTAGAGAAAAAAGTAGCATAATATAATAATAATAATAATAATAGTGTAAACTTCCTTAACTATAAAAATGAAAACATATGTATATATACAGCCATAGTGAGAGAAATTGCATGTTCCAAATCTGTGATTTCTAGGAAAATGTCTAGATTAACCATTGCTGAGGAACTGAGGAGTTCAATTCCGTGATGAAGTTCAATCTGGGTTTGATGGGAAACATTATTTTCTTTGTGTATATGTATACAACATATGTATATGTAAACATTATACCAAATGTGGATATGGAAGTGATATGATCTAGAAATGTCTTCTGCAACTGTAGTTTGGTCTTTTTAAAAATTACATTGCAGAGTGAATGCAAATGTTTTTCTGAAGCTTCACTCCTTCCATGCGTTTGTCACTCAATCAGTCAGCAAACTCCATGTAGGCAGCCACTGTCACAAAGCAAAATGGGTAAATCAGTTAATTGAAGCTGAAAACAATGAAATAATAAAATGACCTGCCCAGGGCACTGATCTAAACCTGATTGAAAATCTCTGGGAAATCGTTGTTGACAAGACGTTTGTTGCTATACAACAAACTTACTTACTTACTACAGTCAGTGTATTGTGGAAGAGACAGGAAGAAGAGTTGAACCAGACCATAGAAGAGCACTGTGACAGACTAGTGATATCCTTAAAGTCAATAGCTACAGACCTCAAAACTTGGCAGTGCAAAGCATGGGATACAGTGGTGGAAAGTATGTTGTCACTGGACTCTAAAGCAGTGCAGACATATTCTCTGTAGTGACTAATCATGTCTGGCAATCCAATAGACGAGTCTGGATAATACAGTTTATAGGAGAATGATACGTGCCTGACTGCATTGTGCCAAGTGTAAAGTTTGATGGAGGGAGATTATGGTGTAGGGTTGTTTTTCAGGGGGTGTGCTTGGCCCCTTATTCCCAGTGAAAGAAATTCTTAATTCTTCAGCATACCAATACACGTTGAACAACTTCATGTTCCCAATATTATGGAAACAGTTTGGGATGGCCCGTTTGTTTTCTAACATGACTGTTTAACAGTGCACAAAGCAAGGTCCATAAAGACATAGATGAGTAAGTTTGGTGTGGAGGAACTTTACTGGCCTGCACAGAGTCCTGACATAAACCCAGCAGACCACTTTTGGGATGAATTAGAGTGGAGACTGAAAGGCTGGCCTTCTTGTCCAAAATCAGTGCTTGACCTCACAAATGATTGCTTCCTAAACCTTGTAAAAAGCTTTTTTCTGAAAAGCTGAAGCTGTTATAGCTCTAAACTCCATATTAATCCCATTTAAAAAAACAACAACAACAACAACAAAAACTTGCTAAATGTTAAAGCGATAGTTCACCCAAAACAGAATATTCTGTCATAATTTACTCCCTTTTTACTTGTTCCAAACCTGTCTGACTTTATTCCATTGGATACAAAAGAAGATATGTTGAAAAAAGCTGGAAACCTTAACCATAGTAGGAAAAGTAAATTCTAATAGTTACTTTTTCAACATTCTTAAAAAAATAGCAAATTCTTCAGTGTTTAACAGAGAGAAAATTCAAACTCAAACTGGTTTGGAACAAGCCAAGGGTTATTAAAAAATGAAAGCGGTTACATTTTTTGGTGAACTATCCCTTTAAGTGCTGAGTAAAACTACCCACTATGTAAGTTTCATAATTATTTTGTGTTGATTTGTATATGTGTTTCTGTATTTTATGTCAGCCCACTACAACAATAACAGACTTTCACATACTCATTTGCAGGAATACACGCTAATCACTCAGTAAATAGAAAACAGCCTCCCATTCTGGAACATCAGGAGTCTCAGCATAAAAAAAACATTGAGTTAGTTAGCGTCTGTGTTTGTGTCTCCTTCCAGTTCTCATGAGTGCTCTGATTATTCATTATGACTGACTGAATCATATGGTGTATAAATGTATTTGAGTTCAGTGCAAGTTTGTTTGAATTGTTTCAAATAGCTTGTAAAAAAAAAGTATGTTTTAATGTAAAATCAATATTCAGTTTTCAGTCAAATATGAGTGTGTCCAAAGTACATTTGACAGTAATAGTAAAAGAGAGTTTATCAGGTTCCCACACTTTCATGAATAGCAGATTCAAGGACTTTCAATGACTTTTTAAAACACCATTAATTTTAAATAAAGCACTGTTGTAATTAATACTCCAACTGTACTTAATATTTCACTTAGACTTAATATTTATGTTTAAAATGTCAGATTAATTTTCAAAAATTAACTATTTTAAACAGTCATGTTCAAAATACTTTGTTTTTTAATTCAAAATTCAAAATTTGTTGAATGAAATACTGGTAAAATAAAATGTAATTTAATTTGTTAAATTAAATACTGGTAATATTCAAAAGTGGTTTCTAAAATATTGATAAAATATGCATTATTTGTCAGTATTATTGTACAAGATTTAAATTAAAGAATTTAATTAAAAGAATTCTCAGTTTTTGACAATTGAGTACAATTGTTGAAATAAAACCGTAAACAAATTTTATTTCAAATTTAAATTCAAGCTCTTGTTTTTAAGCACTTTCCAGGCCTTGAATCCATATATCTGAAATTCAAGTACTTTTAATCACTTTCAAGAAGCATGGGAACCCTGGTTTATGCCTGGCAAATATTTTAGACACAAGAACATGTGAAAAAAGTTGATATTGCAAAAATGTTTGTAGATCTAAAGTTCTCACAGAAAAAAAACTGCTTCACATGAACTTCACATACTGAATGCAGCAACAGAAAATAAAATTATATTACTCATTGAATTTACAGAAATTATGTTATATTGTGATATATCATTATGACATGACTTTGTATATCGTAATATGTATATATATTTTTTTATCATATTGCCCAGCCCTAATGAGAAGAACATTAGCAAGTAAATAAAATGTCCCAATCAAAGAGGAAAAAAAAAAAGTGTGTGATGGATGTAGGTAGTATATGTCTCTCCACAGTCTCTCTGCAGGCCTTCAGTCTCCCCCAGACTCTCCTCACGTTCCCACTACCTTGCAGTACATCTGAACAAATCACTCAGCTCTTCCCCAGCGCCTCACCTGCTGATCTCTCCTCTTTCCCCCTCCGCTTTCCTCATCCTTCCCCACTGCTGCTGCCACTCTCGGCCCGGGGTGTGATCTGTTGTCCACCCTATTTCCAGCTGCCATTATTGATCGCCACAGTCGGGTATAATTATCCGAGTTGGGCTTGCAAAGCATGCTGGGAGCTGTGTAGCACTTAGCCTGTAGAGTGAAAGGAGTCAATACAGCACTTAGTGAAAAATGATTAAAATGACTCGGAATGAGGGCACATAAAGTCTGTTTATGTTACGTTCAGAAAACCCCAGCGGCAGAGGTCAAAGAGAATTCAGATGATGATTGGACATGCCCACGCAAAAGAGACTAGCGTAAATAAGGAAAAAGAATGGGACAAAGATGAAGTGTCAGCAAAAAGCCTTGTCAATCGTCTCCTACTCGTAGAGTCCTTGTATGCGCATTTATGTGTAATATATTCTTAAATTGAGCCAGGGAATAGGCTGCTGCTGCTAAACACAAAGCATAATTGTGATGTAGAGATACGCTATGGCAATTCAATCAGTGTTTTGCCGCAGTTAACTTTTCTCCTTTTTGTCCCAGTATGAAGCAGAAAGCCAACAGCATGACATTTCTGCCCTCTCCAGCCCCGCAGGCAATTAGAGTTGTGACTTTTCGAGTTCAATATGTAGGCTACTGTAAAGAATGGCTTTTTGAGCTGGTGCTAACAATTTTTTAATCCTGTCACTCACTTCCATGCTTTTATTTAAATCACCAGATTACAAGGACCTATTCAGTGAGGCCTTGGGTTTGAAATGACAGTCAGAACAAGCCGCGAGCCACGATTCAGAGGACGATTCACCTTTCAAATGTAATAAAATGCCATGCATGGAATTTCGATCACATGCTATTCATTTGAAGTTTTTTTTTTAAAGTCCAAAAATCTTGCCACTCACGACTTGACATTGTCCAGGTCAGTGCACCTTTGAACACTGAGACTCAGACAGCAATTTTAGACTTCTGTTTTTGTCTTTTTAAAGACATATTTAAATATGACCTCTGACTGAGAATGGAGCTGGAAATCTTTTAAAGAATGGACTATTGAAGTGATAATGCAGCTACGGAATGGCGAATAAAAAAAAGCTTAAATAACTTGAAACTCTCAATGGAAAAAAAGGTGATATGCACATTTCCCTTATCATTTCAAAGGAACTGGCCAATATGTCATTAGCTTTAGTACTGCCGATTTCAGCATTTGCCTTTAATTGAATGCACACATGAGGCTCAGGCAAAGAAAACCATCTAAGTAGGCATAAAGCCCTGCTGTTTCATTTGTAGCATTGAATTTGTTAAAAGTGACATGGACAGACTCATTTGAGGGTCACATTAAGTATAACACAGCTTTTTTTTCTGTTAAATGTTGCTAATTTAAATGGCTGTGAACTATAGAATTTTTGATTAAAAATATCCCCCAATCAATAGATGTGTTATTATTATTATTATTATTATTATTATTATTATTATTATTATTATTATTATTATTAT
>CAIGQV010018273.1:2360322-2373201 GCA_903798115.1 Danio jaintianensis | reverse complement strand
ATTATTATTATTATTATTATTATTATTATTATTATTATTATTATTATTATTATTATTATTATCACTTTTCTTTAAATATGTTTAACACATCATTTGTTAAATAAAAGATCTGATATATGAAAGACACATACTTTTCATATTAGCCAGTATCAATAATTATCACTATAAATGTCAAGTTTTTATACCTTTTAAATGTAAAGACGGATTTGTGAGAGTGAAAGGTGATTGTGATATTAAACTAATATCATAACATGAAATAAATCACAATGTTATATAAGCTTTCTTTTGTGATACAATTAGTCAAACACATTAAATAATGAAGGTAAGTTATGGTATTAGGTAATAGACAGTAATAACATAATATATGAGACATTTTTCTCTTTACATTCTAGTGTCTAGATTTTTTGCAAACATGTTCAAATGTCTTAAATGGCTTTGGGGTAAATGTTTACATTATATTTGCATTTAATAATTGAGCATAATATCATACAACACTAAAAAGCTATCATAATTTAAAAAGTTGTAATCTTAAGTACTACAAAAACACAAACCATCACATTCTCAGCTGTTAAAGTTTATCACATTTGCTCAGAAATTTAAATCCCAGCCAGCAGCTATAACGTTACCTTAACTGTACCACATCTGTGCATGTGCTGATGTGTGTGGAGTGGTCCTATTGTGGAATCTACTTATATTTGTGGTGTACGATGGACATTTTAGGACATTCTCAAAACTCTCCCAGTTGATTAAAGGCACTGCTCATCATAAAAGGCTTCAACCATGGGACGGAATAGCATTGAGGCTCAGACTAAAAGCTTTTAGGATTCTGGGAGAACAAATTACTCAGACAAAAAGACATTGGGCGAAATGGCATGAGATGAAAGATGAAAAGGCATTGGACAAAAAGGCACGTCACTTATAAAAAGAGTTTCATTTTATTTCTTATTTTATTTGACTTTTTTTCAAAAATGTGCCATCAAATACGCTGGTATGCAATCACAGAAGCACTTATAGGCTACTGCTGCCATAATTATGTGCAATTTAAAATATTTTGTATGTCACAAGTGACGTGAATCAGTTTATATTATTATACTTATTTATAATATTGGTCACAATTTATTTTGAATTTAAGTTACATTGCATCTATATGCCAACTAATTCTCATTAGATTATAAGTAGACTGTTAGGTTGGGGTTAGGGTTGGGGTTAGTGTAAGTTGGCATGTAATTGCAAAGTTTCTTATAGTCAGTTAAATGTCTGTTGAAGGAGCAGTATCAACAGATATTAAGCAGACAGTCTACTAATACTCAAATGGACCATCAAAATAAAGTGTTACCATAATATTTTATTACATTACGTATATAACTACAATGCATATTTGGCCCACTTTTTGTGGTCTCAAATCTAGACCTTCACAATTTGTTTGCTCTAAATCATAACACATTTTTCTCCATTAAAGTGACTTCTTTAACTTAAAAAAATCCTTATTTTTGTTTATTATGTGGCTGTCTAAAATACTCAATTCTAATTGATAAGTCGCGACATTCCAAGGTTAATTAAACACAGGCTAATATGAGAATGTTTGCACGTTCATATGTATCTGCTTGTCTGTTACAGAATTATTTGTGACTGTTTAGTGCACGTCTTATGACTGAATAATGCACAAGTTAGTGTATAGTCCATCAGCTTTGTTTCCATCTGCTTTGTGTTTAATTAAAGTCCTAATAAACTATTACGGCTCAGAACAACGTTTGATGTTTTTTCTGTTTTTTTCTTCTGGCAGCCATGTAATAAGCAGGATAAAGTACATTCAGGGCAGAATAAAGCCCTTCAGTCTTATACAACAGGGGGCTTTATTTTGCGATAACAGCATACTAGTTGTATTTTATCCCTAACTTAATGTGCACACAAAAGTATTATTCTAGCTTCTTATATTCTGATTGAATTGATGTTTCTGGTACCATTCTGGACTTTGAATGAGTCTGCTGCCTATGAAGAATGAGAGGGCTCTCAGATTTAACTTAAAAATATCTTAATTTTTTTTTTACAGAAGACAAACAAAGGTCTTGGGTTTGGAAATGACATGAGGGTACGCAATTAATAATAACACAATTTACATTTTTGGGTGAACTAACCCTTTAAATTGGTGTAGTTATAAAAAAAACTAAAAAAAAAAAAAAAAAAAAAAAACTGTCTGTATGATAAGAAAGTGACACACACAACAGCATCATTTTGACCCCTATACGCACACTTGAGTCCAACTAAATGATTCTGAGATACACAAACATAATCTAAAGAAACATTGTTGACGGGTTTGTTAAAGCTTACATCACTGACGGGATATTTAAAAACATTTGTTTATGTAAAGAGCATGCAGACCAAAACAATATAACATGTCATTAGTGTCTGTGACATTAGCGTAACAGATAATAAAGAGTTTGTGTAAATACCTGCACCGCTGCCTCATGACGTTACAAATGTTTCATCCAGAGCTCATGTTGTTGGGTCTTCGAGCCATCTATTAAATCTTTTTCGTGTAAACTGTGTGTGGATGTGCTAGCACTTTATCTTTTCACTAGCAAAGTAAAACATCATAAGATGACTGTTTGTTTAGCCACAGCCATTGCTCTCTTCTGTTTGCTCCTTAAATTTTCGTTTCGCACATGAGGAAATGTGTTATCGTGCATGTAATATATTACATATCTTATTCTACAACAAGTAACTTATCAAATCATAGACTTAGAATATTGGAGGTTTTGAACTTTATGTTAAAATCTTCCCACAGAAAACTGAATTGAAACAAAGAGTAAATGAAATTGTTAAGCAAAAAGTAAATTTGATATATGACAAAAACAATAAACATTATGTTTTAGGCAAATGGTTGATAAACTTGCATATGTAAATTCAATATTGCTAGCAAATGGCCAAAGCATAGTGCTTTATAAAATGTTGATATATTGTTAACTTATATGTTATGTAAAGATGAATACAGTGTGTTTATATATAAATCACTTAATTATGGCAATAATATTTATAATGAAAAAAAACGATTAGCAGTCTATGTGGCACATTTGTAAATTATTCACAGCATAATATGAAACAAAACATTTCTGTGAATCAAATATATGTTTGTACAGTAAAGGGTCCTTATTGGTTTCTTGAAGGTACATCTGAGTTCCTAAAACAAAATAAAAAAAAGTGTACGTTCTGAAAATGTGACAGTTTTTGAAACCAATATACCAAGTTTAGTTTTTCTCCTAACATAAAAAAATGCAATCCACACATACCCATCATCATCACTCTCTCTCTCTTTGTTTTACTTCCTCTCACTTTATGATAAACATACAGACTCTTTCAGTCTCTCTGTAAATCTCTTTCTCACACTATCTTTGCCTTATAACGCTGTCTGCAGCAGCATAAACACTCACACATACACACTCTCACTCACGGAGTGGCTATGGAGTGATGGCAGCCTGCACTATGACCATATGGGAGTAATAACTCAAGCCTCGGATTGGCGTAGAAACCATCTGCCCTACAGCAGGGGAGGGATGAAGCTGTAATGCACACAGAGACACACATTCACCGATCAGTCCAACAGCATCTCAGCCTCCTCTTATGCCTTGAGTCTTCTGATCTAAATATCTGAATAAACCTGAAAAAAAGAGAATGGAAGTAAATGTCTATTTGCATAATCTATTTGATCCACTAGACTGGCACTCTCTCAGATCACATGCTGTTTTATGGAATCATTGGCCATCCATAAGCTCACCCTGCAGTCTTGACAGGTTAACCATGGATTAAAGACCACAGGCCTCTCTGGAGACTAATACTTGACATTAACAATCATATAAATCACACAATTAAGTTAATAAATAGCAAGAAATGTATAAATAAAAAATGCCTGAGAACATTTATCATATTATCACAATCCAAAAATATACACAGTCAACAAGTAAAGAAATTGCTGTTAAAAACGGTCAGATTCTACAGTAAAATACAGGTTTTTTTCACCAAAACAGTAATATTCTGTTAAGAATAGTGCATACAGGGTACTATTTTGTTTTTGAAAAAAGTAACCAACAGCAGAAAACTGAATTAATACAGCTTAGAGTCGACGTTTGAAGTCTGTGCTTGAAACCACACTTTGTACCCTCGTTCACTATTATGTACACTAGTTCACTTGACGGAGTTAATGAACACAAATGAGTGAATTCAGACACTGATGAACACCTGCTGGTAATAATCACAAACACTGAAGAAAAGAGAAACAATAAACTCAAACAGTGACTTCAGCTACAGCATTAAATAAAATCAACTAAAATAAAACACCTTCAGTCTCAGTAGAGGATCATTAAACAACTCCACAAACAGCCTCAGCAGATTTACTGTCCTTACCATTCTTATTGAGAATCAATGGAAATTTAGGTTTTTCTTGTTGTTGTTTTTTCAACAACGGAAGGGGGGACGGAAATGCTATGTTCCTTCGGCACAAGCAGTTGTGCCTTAGCTGACCGCTTAGTTCGGCTCTTCAGCTAGAAAAGGTGTCTTTGCTATGCACGGCTGGCATCTTTATACACGAATAATTGTGATTGCTGACAGCTGTGTACGCTGACGCCGCCAATTCATTGGCATTTCATTGGCCCATTTTATTACTCTTTCAGATGATTGGCTTCTGACGAAATCCCCATAGTGGAAGTTTTTCCACATAGCATTTCCGTTCCCCCCCCTCGAGGAACGAGGGTTACGTAGTAACCGTTACGTTCCCCAGCGGGAGGGGAACTACAATGCTATGTGGAAACTTCCACTATGGGGATTTCGTCAGAAAGCCAATCATTCTGAAGAGTAATTAAACGGGCCAATGAAATGCCAATGAGTTGGCGGTGTCAGCGTGCGCAGCTGGCAGCAATCACAATCAGCTTGTGAATAAGAATGCCGGCTGTGCCACACAACAACACCTTTTCGCTTTCAGAAGCCTCATGTGCTGTCTGAAAGAGACGTTTTGCTGTCATTCTCCGCCTTTGTTGGAGAGAGAGTGAGAGAAAGCTGCCGTCTTCTGAGAGGCTGATTTCTCCCGGTTCCAGCGCGAGCAACAACGCGAGCAGCGGTGGTCGAGCTGGGTTTCTCCTGTCCCTGGGCGTTTCGCTGGACCGGTACTTCAAGAGCGGTGCATATAAATTTAAGCAAATTTCCTAAAAGAGCAACACGGTCGGGCAGCGCGTCTTTTTAAAGACGTCGCTCCGACCGTGCGTTTCTGGATGCGGTGGTTTCCTGTCCACGGATGATGGGCACGAGCACTGTATTGCATGTCTGGGGGACCAGCATGTTAATGCGGTGCTCGCGGGCAGCGCATGCCATCACTGCGATGGCATGTCTGTTGCGCAGCTAGATCGCGGCTCGCTCTTGCAAAAGGGCGAACCACCCCTGTTGTCCCCCGCAAGTAGCGGTTGGCACTCGGGCAGATCTGAGGGTCACAGTGGGGGTCAATCCGCCGCCCTCGGGCTTGCGGACCTCCCATTCCTCAGCGCGCTCCATCCAAGCTTCGAGTGAGAGAAGCGCACCATCCTTCGGGAGGGTCGCCCTCTCACTCGATGACACCGAGGACCAGATGTCCATCGCTGCATCGGAGGGTGGGTTGTCATTTTCCGATGACAATTCGGACCCGCTTCCTCCCTCAGGGGTGGTAAGCGAGGCTCCGGATATGGCATCTGATATGATGGCCGTGCTAACCCGGGCTGCTTCGGCGATGAGGCTGGAGATGGCTTGTCCCCCAGCTTCGTCGCCGGACCGATTAGACGGGTGTTACGTGGAGGATAAGAAGGGGAAACCCTCTAAGCCTCCCGTCCCCTTCTTCCCGGAGGTGCACAGTAAGTTCACGCAGCGCTGAGGGCACCTTTTTCTGCCCGGTCTGCGTGCGCTCCGCCCTCACCTTCCTCGATGACGGAGCAGCCAGGGGGTATAAGGCAAAACCCCAGGTCGAGTGTGCTAGCGCGGTCAATCTTGCCCACGTGGTGCCCCTTCCTGGCGTGGTTAGCCTCGGCTCCCGTCCAAAGCGTGTAGGTTGTCTGTGTCCCTCAGGGCCAGAGCCTACACTGCTGCGGGCCAGGCTGCTTCCGTTTTGCTTGCTATGGCTAGTGCAAGCGCTGGCCCAGCGGCACGAGGAAGGTTCCGACCCAGGCTTAATGCACTACGCACTGCAACCGACTTTGCTCTAAAAACACCAGGTCGGCTGCGAGTGCCCTGGGAAGGACGATGACCACACTAGTGGTCCAGGAACGCCACCTCTGGCTAAACCTGGCAGATATGTGTGTCGTTGACAAAGTTCGCTTTCTTAACACACCCATATACCAGGCTGGCCTGTTCGGCGACACCGGGGTGAGTTCACCCAGGAATTCACTTCGGTGAAAGAGTAGTCAAGTGCGATCGGCGGGCTCAAAAACCGCTCTCCCCATCGATTCGTCCACTTTGGCTGCTTCTCGCCGAGGGCGCTCGTCTGTGGCTCCAAAATCTGCTCCGCCACCCTGTCCGTTCAACTGGTTAAGCGGCAGCGTTGAGCACCTCACAGACGATCACCGCCCCCCGCCTCAGGGCGCCGCTAAGTCCAGTACGGACCGCGAAGCGTCCCTGAGACGGGCCACTCGGAGAAAAGGATGTTTGCTCTTTCCCTGGCGGAGGGCCAGGGACACCCATATCATTAACAAAAAGGCCGTATGGCTACTAAATTTTTTAAGAGCAATTTTTTCCTCTCTCCGGGTGTGATAGCCCGAACACCACCAGTATGGGACGCTATGCCTTCCAGCTCGCAGGATCGGTGCTCTTCGCCACAGGCTCTGTGAGTGCCAGAGGACGGGCTCCTTTCTCTCGCACTCCTAGCCGCCCTGCGGGCTCTTGGGACGAAGTTAAGATTAAACCTCTTTACTTCCGCTCTTCCTTGGGACACATGCCTCCCGGGGTGAGCTCTCCCATCCCGTGCTGCCCCACCGCTGGTGCGTCAGTGATTGCACCGATGATGTCACTCGCGTGGGCTCTGCCAGCCTGGTTAGCGCTGCCCAGCCCGTCGCGATGGCTTATTCGGACAATCAGACTCGGCTATGCGATTCAGTTCGCTAAACGGGAGATTGCTGTCCGCCTGGCGAAGGACGCAATCGAGCCGGTCCCTCCAGCCGAGATGAGGTGTGGGCTTTTTAGACTGTACTTCTTTGTACCCTAAAAGAGCGGTGTGTTATGACCAATCCTAGTTCTGCACATTTTGACCCGCTGCCTTACAAGCAGCCGCTCAGAATGCTCATGCAGAAGCACATCCCCCGGTGCGTCCGTCCTCAGGATTGGTCTGCAGCGATAGACCTGAAGGACACATATGTTCATGTCATGAATATTCATGTATGTTAATTTCTCTCCGAGAAATACCCCGGACATGCCAGATCAGTGTGATGCTATCCTCTT
The DNA here is from genome assembly GCA_903798115.1 of Danio jaintianensis. Lineage (NCBI taxonomy): Eukaryota > Metazoa > Chordata > Actinopteri > Cypriniformes > Danionidae > Danio > Danio jaintianensis. Next base: position 2,365,758 of record CAIGQV010018273.1, on the reverse strand, counting down.
TCAGGATAGGCTGGAGCTAAGGCTGTCCCCTCCACACTGAGGGGTTGGCGTTACGATTACCCCTGCTCTGAGGACGCTGGGATTACGGCTCACTGGGAAAGCATCACCTCATCATCCAGTTCCCAGAGGCACGAGACATTGGATGATAAAATTAATCCTGTCCCCCTCTCATACCCTCCTGGAGATCTCTCTTAGGCGAGGTCTGCTTGATTCACTCGACTCAGTATCTTTAAGATTTCTGTCCAGGTAGACAGCTCTGCTGGCTGCGTTGGCATCTGTCAAGAGGGTCGGGTATCTGGAGGCATTTTTAGTCAGCGAAGTGCCCACTCTCCTGTTTTCCTGAGACCCCGGCTCACCTAGGTGCCTGAGGTTCATATAGTGCTTTTTTTCAGACCACGTAGTGAACCTGCAAGCGCTGCCCATGGAGGAGGCAGACCCAGCCCCTTTCTTTGCTGTGTCTTACGACTCTAAGCAACTCCTTTTCTGTTATGTCGTAAGATTCTATAATCTTTGAGTGGAGCCAATTTTCCTCACGTGTGCTGGATAACGCCAGTGAATGAGGAAATTCGGTTTGCTGTTTCAGGTTTGGAAATTTGCTTGCTGCGCCTTTCTCTCTAACACAGAGATACGTGCACTTTTCTTACTCTGTAAGGTTCGCCAAATGGGAAACTCAACTGAGCAGAGTTCCTCCGTGGCCCCCAGCACCTGACTCAGCGAAGGAGTCGGGTGCCTGGCCCATTACGTTGTTGGCATGCCCGCTCGGTCAGCCCACGTTATGGGTTTAGGTGTCTGCTTTGCGTGATCCCCACTGGCGATCCCATATGCTTTACTCAGCCACGGTTTAGTTCCCCCCTCTCCAGGCGGGCCCGTGTCTTCCCTCCCCGCTAACCATCCTTCATATGTGTACTCTCCCTTCTCAGGGTTAGTCCATATGTCTTTCTGCCACCAGGTCTCCCCATTTGGGCAGCAGGTGGCCTCCGCAGCATTCGGGACTGGCACGCTTTCCCAACGTATTTTAAACAATTCCTAAAACTTAACTAGGTGTATTTTTACGACTCCCCAAAAAAATATAAATAAGCCCTAAGCGTTTCACAGGTAAGTAAGGTGAGTAAGGGCCAGGGGACACATTGGAGGGCTGCGTCTCTGGTGATGATGGTGCGCTCACGCCGGAGCCTGGCAAACCTCTCACTAGCAACGTGGTAAGATTCAACCATTGTGGTGTTTTCCATACAATTCCCCTAGTGGAAGTTTTCCACATACCATTGGAGTTCCCCTCCTACTGAACGAAACGGTTGACACGTAACCATTATTCCCCGAGGAGGGGAACAGAAATGCTATGTTCCTTTGCCACAGTTGTTGCGTCTAGCTGACAGCTGTAGTTCGGCTTCTTCAGCTTGAAAAGGTGCTGAGGGACGCGTGTCTGGCAGTCTTTTACACAACTAATTGTGATTGCTGCCAGCTGGTATGCTGGGCTTTGCCAATTTATTGGCATTTCATTGGCCCGTTTTATTACCCTTCAGATCATTGGCTTTCTGACGAAATCCCCCATAGTGGAAGTTTTCCACATAACATTTCCATTCCCCTCCCTGGGGGAATGAGGGTTATGTAGTAACTGTTTCGATATTGGTCATGTTGTGTTTTTTCTGGTCCTTTGCTGGTCATGTGCTTGTCAGGAAACAGCAAAGAGCCACCAAGAACAATCATAAACCAGCATCAAAACATACCTTACCAACATTTGCTTTTTTGTATTGTTTTTTTCAGCAGGGTGAAACTCTCTGAATAATCATTGGTGAATAATGGTTGAGAAACTAAAGAAACTACACTACTCTCAGCAAACGTGGAAAAGCCTGAAGAAGAGCTGATCAAGATGGAACAAATGTCTTGCGGCCGCAGATGTGCCGAAGTTATTCAAAGCGAGTTCCACTACACTTCAACTGTTGTAACCTTCATAAATATTGTCCTTGTAATATTTCATCATGTTACTATTACTGTGCTGTCCAATTTTTATTTTTTTGGTTTAAGCAGCCCTACAATAATGATAAACCCGCAGCTAAAATTCCTTCAAATTTTAAACAATGAAGATTAAAATATTTTTGAGAAAATCAGGTCTACTCCACTGTAGCTTGTTTGGTTTGCAACAATCATGGGTTCAATTACAAGGAACACACATTATTAGAAAGTGCAACTAGAATAGAATATAAATTGCGAGTGAGTTGTAAATATGAAAAAAAGAGGGCAAGTGAGTGAAAACTCTATAGGAAACATTTTTTTCCTTAACATAGAGTACATTACTGCATTTTGATTGAAAAGGCCAGTCATGATTTCATTGTGACACGATATAATGCTGTCATTTTTATTATAATTTTTTTTGCATCAGCTAGTGAATGTTTCACTTTAAAATGTAACTACACACAGTAAGCTTATGCAAATTGCTCAATGGTTCTTTTTGTTTAGAGTGGGAAACCCAAAATAATGCCCACACTAACTACACTACCTGACGAATGTCTTGTCGTCGATCCCAGTTGTAAGAGCAACAAATAATAACTTGACTTCTAGTTGATCATTTGGAAAAGTGGCAGAAGGTATATTTTTCAGATGAATTATCTGTTGAACTGCATCCCAATCATCTCAAATACTGCAGAATACCTATTGGAACCCGCATGGACCCAAGATTCTCACAGAAATCAGTCAAGTTTGGTGAAGGAAAAATCATGGTTTGGGGTTACATTCAGTATGGGGCCGTGCGAGAGATCTGCAGAGTGGATGGCAACATCAACAGCCTGAGGTATCAAGAAATTTGTGCTGCCCATTACATTACAAACCACAGGAGAGAGCAAATTCTTCAGCAGGATAGTGCTCCTTCTTATACTTCATCCTCCACATCAAAGTTCCTGAAAGCAAAGAAGGTCAAGGTGCTCCAGGATTGGCCAGCTCAGTCACCATACATGAACATTATTGAGCATATCGGGGGTAAGACGAAGGAGGAGGCATTGAAGATGAATCCAAAGAATTTTGATGAACTCTGAGAGTCCTGAAAAAATGTTTTCTTTGCCATTCCAGATTACTTTATTAGTAAGTTATATGAGTCATTGCAGAGATGTATGGATGCAGTCGTCCAAGCTCATGGGAGTCATACACAATATTAATTATTTATCCACTGCACCATGACTTTATATTATATACTGTACATTATTTCTGTTAAGTGACAAGAATCAAGGCATGATCATATTTTATTTTTGTAAAATAAGCATAATCTAGAGGCCTTGGCCTTTCATATAAGCCTCTTCACATTTGATGTTTCTAAAACTTGGATAGACGACAAGACTTTTGTCAGGTAGTGTAGACATATAGATGGATGGATGGATGGATGGATGGACGGATGGACAGATAGATGTTATGATTATCTATATTTATGTACAGTATAGTCCACGTATGGCTTGTGGTTCTTGTTTACAGAATTCATGATCTTTAAGCACTTGTTTTCGTTTTCATATTGTGCAATAAACTGCACAGTGAAGTCATTACTAGCTAAAGAATTAATGAAAACTGATCAGACTGCCCTGGAGGTTTCCTAGCAACTGCTTAGATTGATGACTGTGGCGCAATTGTTTTTTGTTTTAATGTAGGTCTAAATGAAGAGCTAAAAAGAGGAGAGAGGGAGAGACGGAGAGAAAAGAGCGAAAGAGGGAGAGCGAGAGATAGGAATTAGTGAGCTTAAAGGGCATTATGTCAGTATACAGAGGATTTAGCGCTTTAGGCGGGATTATGGTCCTATCGCTTTGATGGAGGGAGGACGGAGCCTTTAGTCCGAGGATGACCATTATTTTTCCTTTCTAGTGTGGGTGGCGGAAATGGGAAACCTGGCCGGTCATTTATGAGCTCTGAGGTTGTGCACAAAGGTAAGATTTAAAAAAAAAAAAAATGGGGGCTGGATTTAGGGTTCCATCACCACCCACACGCTTTTATGAAAACTCAGTGTTCCATATGGAATGAAAATGATGTGCAGTCATTTCAGCGTAGAGCTTATATATATAGAGTATATATTTTTGCATTTAGCAAGCAGCACAGCATGATAAAGTTAAAGTCGCCTTCTTTCATTGCAAACATCAAACATTCACTTGTTTCCAGGAGTCGCTTTCGCCCCTGCCTTGACATTTCAGATCCATGGCAGATATATGACTTATTGAGTAGAGTGTCTGAATGTTTGGGGTAAATAGGTGAATAAAAGCGCAGAGAGAAGCAGTCTGCATTGATCCACTGGTTGGAGAAGCCTTCACCTCAATCAGTTTGTTGGTCACCTTTGTACCTCGTGCTCTGCTTCAAACCCAGAGAACTGCCTATAAATGCAGCTTTATGAGACATCTTAGGTACTCCCAAGGCAAATACTGCTCTAAAATGCAGGTAGTGTACACTACAATTGAAAAGTTTGAGTCTGTAGGATATTTAAAAATTAAAGTAGTCTTTCATGCTTACCATTATTTGTTCTTGTTTTTGTTTTAAGGAATTAGTAGAGTATTGGCAGATGGTTTAGATTTGGGGTTAATAAAATATGGTATATGGTATGACGCCATTCCTTTTCGCGCTTACCAGCTGACTGCTTACCTCCATATAGACAGCTTTCCCGCTGTTACCAGTTTGTCCAGTTAGCTCGCCATGTACGTCGGCAGGCTTGAAATGCAGAGAGGAGTTGACCATGATGATGGGGTTCGAGTCTGGCGAAGAACGGTTCCAGAAAGTGGGTAATACAGAAACCAAAAAACAAAATAAACAAGTAAATAACAAGGTGAGAATGTGGTAAAATCTGAAAACATGGTAAAAATCAGGTGAGGGCTTTTTCTTTTCTGGATTGCTTTTTAAAACTGTCGGTTGGGTTTGGGGAAGGTGGTGGGCGGGTCAATCTGTGCTTTTGAAAACACTATTGGTTGGGATTAGGGAAGGAGGAGGGTGGGGCAGTCAATCGGTCAGTCAGTCAGTCAGTCATTCAGTCAGTCGACAGCAGCCTCTTTTGGATTTTGCCACAGCAGGCGAGAATGGCTCTCATGAGATAAATTTAAGATCTGAAAAATAGTACACAGCGGCCTCTGGTGGATTTGTGAAAACAAAAACTGCAAAAGCTCCTATATTTGGCGCTCTCCAGAAATGTACATAGCGGTATGGTTTCAGAATGAGCCTGGGTTGTTCCTTTTATTCTAGTCTTTAGTTTTCTGTTGGGGGTATGTCAAAATAAAATGTAAATCTATCTTTTTATCTCTTTATTTATCTGTCTGTTTATTTGTTTGTTTGTGTGTGTGTCTATTATTTATTTGTTTTTGCTTATTTGAATATATTTTAAATTTAATTTATGTTATGGCAAAGCAAATTTTGTTTTATTATCAGAGCTTAATATATATATATATATATATATATATATATATATATATATATATATATATATAT
>CAIGQV010018273.1:2338847-2360312 GCA_903798115.1 Danio jaintianensis | reverse complement strand
TATATATATATATATATATATATATATATATATATATATATATATATTACTCTTTTTTCAGGTGTAGTTACTTTGTTTTATTACTGTTTTTTTGTCATAAGTTGTAGTGTAGTAAATTGCAGTTTTTTGACATCTGGAATGACAAGATGAAAAAAACAAAACAAACAGATGTTACTCTCTGTGAATTGTGTACAAAACATTGAGGTCTCTACATTTAGTTTATTATTACCTTACATCTGTAGATGATGTTTTGTATTTAAACAGTATAAACGAAACACACTTTAAAAGCATGCACTATATTTTTGGAGTAACAATTATACTACACATATATGCTTGGAAAGATTGTTGCAGAAGTTACTTTAAAAGTAGAAACTACTCTAAAAACAATGATATTTTACATACTGTAAGTTAGCAGAATGACTTCATGCACTGTAAAAAAAAAAGCTGGGTTCCACACAATTGATTTGTGTTGGGACAACATGAAGGAATTAAGTTAACTTATTATTTTTTGCAAAATTAAGTAAATTGAGCATAAAACAATTAAGTTGCCTCCCCCCAAAAAACAAACAAACAATCAAACAAACAAAGTAAATGTCATCTTTTGAGTGCACTTTTCTTTTTTAACTTAGTTTACTTAAATAAATCAAAGTGCAAAAAGTATTCTGAGAGCATAAAGTTACAAAACAAACCGTTTAATTCATTTAAAAAAAGGTTACATATTTTTTGTGATATATTTATTTTTTTATTTTGTATTATTTTCAAATAAAAAGGATAAGCAGTATAGATGTATTTCCCCCGCTTTCTTTGCTCATATTTACCAAGGGTGCCAGTAATGTTGAGCATGACTATATTTTTGTTTCACAACTTTATGCAGCTGACTATGTACTGAGTGAGGAGCTGAGTAGGCTTTAGAGCAAAACTTTTGACCCTTAGGATTTAAAAAACGGCTGAGAATGTCAAATGTATCACTACAGAACCTTTCCTCGCTCCATATATATTTTCCTCCTTAAATCATTGTACACACACTATCACGGAGAAAGAACAAAAAAAGAAAAAAACATAGGCAAAGAGTCTGACCAGATCACAGAGTTAAGCATTCGGGTAATGTGAGTGGTAATGGCCCTCCATTTGTCAACAGATCGGTGGCACAGTGTGTGCCAATGGCCCTATGCCTGAGGGAGAAAACCGTATTTTTGAGCACCTCTTTTCTCTTTCTCTGCTCCCTGCACAGCTCAAAGTATATGGCATCGTTTTTTTTTTTTTTTTTTTCTGAGGGAGGACAGAGGAATAAATATTGGGTATTATGAAAGATTTACAACATAGTACATGCTGTAACAAATGCCAATTTGAGCAATTTAAACATGACAAATGTATAACTTTACAAAACTTTTAATGGAGGTTCTAGTTCCTAGTTGTTAAAACTTGGTCCTCATTATGACAGTCTCTCTCACTTTATCTGATGCCTAATAATCCTTCATATTGCAAAATGACACCATGTGAGCCAATTGACTGTTTGAAGGCTACAAAGAATATAATCAAACAGCTTCATGAAGAATGATAAGATGTTCTCTATAATGGCAAGGATCGTTTTTTAGAAACACATTCATGAGAAGTTCACAAAGTAGGAGTGTGCAGAGACAACTTTTTCTTCTTCTTCTACTTCTTCTTCTTATTATTATTATTATTGAGCTCATTTTAATTGGAATAGCTCTGATAATTGTTGCATTAAAAATGCAGACGCATACAACAAAATGTATGGCTCATATCCTGAGCTTTAAAAACTAGATAGAAGATATGCAATCACATTTGTTGAGTTGGTGGTTTTTTTTTGTTTGTTTTTCGCATAAAAAATATTGATATATATTTTAGTATTAACAAACTTTGTCATATAATAACTTTCACTGATGATTACGGCCTGCCTTTTGCTCCTTCTTCTGTATTATATATATATATATATATATATATATATATATATATTTTTTTTTATTTATTTTTATTTTTTTCTGTATAAGTCCCAGTGTTTCTTTACTTTACTGCACCTCAGCCTACTATGTTTTTACGAAACATAAAATACGTTTCTCCGGGTACGTTTTTTTTGCATGTTTCAGATGACAAATACACTAGAGGGCGCTGTCTACATTTTTGCAAATCTGAAAAGCATTACTTAGGTTACGTTTTGGTAAATGTGTCAGTTCATGTCCATTTTGTGCAGAGAAAGCGGGACTTGTCATACAGATCACCTTGCTAATGACCCTTAATACCCTTCCACAACCCAACCATATTTATAGTGTGTATTGTTATGTATTGTTCATGATATACTACAAGGAACTACCATGAAGCCCTAATTGAGTTTGGTTTCACAGTAACATAAATGTATCTGAGAATATGTCAAACACAATTGTATTCCATATGCCAATATTGACATGTTTAATGCATCATAAAATAAGCAACCTTCATCCATATATATCCCTCATGAATCTGCAACTCTGCAAATCAGTGTTCAGTGAAGTGTCAGATTCACACACACACAGACACACACAAGCACGCAAACACACACAGCCTTGTGTCAGCAGCACGGAGCCAAGAGGATTATAACACAGCTTAATATCTGATTTAATTACCACAGTAACACAGTGATCATGGCTTATTAGTGTGAGGAAAAGAAATGGGGAGAGTGTAAAAGAGAGTGCTGAGAGAGAGAGAAATAGAGAAGTGAGGGAGCAGAGAGATATTCTTGGGACTCTGGTACTGAGCTACTGCCCACAGGAGTAAATATGACCTTTTGCTCTGCACACATTCCATGCTCATATCATCTACTTATACATTATTTTCATTCATTCATTCATTCATTTTTACACACACACTATGGTCAATTTAGTTTATTCAATTCACCTGTACCGCATCTCTTTGGACTGTGGGGGAAACCGGAGCACCTGGAGGAAACCCACGCCAACACAGGGAGAACATGCAAACTCCACACAGAAATCCCAACTGGCCCAGCCGGGACTCGAACCTGCTGTGATGCGACGGTGCTAACCACTGTGCCACCATGTTACCCCACATTATTTTCAGTTATACATAAAACATATATACATATACACAAGTAAACAGATCACACAGTTTTGCCTTGACATCATGCTAAGATCCAAACAAAATTCAAAAACAAATGAGAAAGAAAGAAAATATTTATTTGAAATATTGTTGTATCAGTCTGGAAAGGTTATAAAGCCATTGTTTAAAGTTTTGGGACTGCAGTGAACCACAGTGAGAGCCATTATCTACAAATGACAAAAACATGGAACAGTGGAGAACCTTCCCAGGAGAGAGAAGCCAACCAAAATTACCCTGAAAGTGCAGCAACAACTCACTTGCAGGCCTCTATTTCCTCAGTAAAGGTTAGTGTTCATGACTCCACCATAAGAAAGAAACTCCAAAACGAAAACCTCTGCTGAGCAAAAAGAACATAAAGGCACGTCTTAGTTTTTGTAGAAAACATCTTAATGATCCCCAAGACTTTTGGGTAATTACTCTGTGGACTGACAAGACAAAAGTTTACCTTTTTGGAAGGTGTGTGTTTCATTATGTGTGCCATAAAAGTAATATTTCAGAAAAAAGAACATCATACCAACAGTAAAATGTGCTGTCGGTAGTGTGATGGTCTGGGGCTGTTTTCTTTCCTCAGGACCTGGAAAACTGGAATAAATAGAATCATGAAATCTGCTGTGTATCAGAAAATCTTGAAGGAGAATTTCTAGCCATCTGTTAGTGACCTCAAGCTGAAGCGAACTTGGGTTCTGCAGCAGGAAAATGATTCAAAGCACATCAGCAAGTCCACTTCTGAACGGGTGAAAAAAAGCAAAATGAAGACTTTGGAGTGGCCTTGTCAAAGTCCTGTCCTGGATCCAATGAGATGTTGTGCCATGACCTTAAAAAATGGTTAATGCTCAAAAAACCCTCCAATGTGGCTGAATTACAACAATTCTGAAAAAAGATGTGTTGGCCAAAATTTATCCTCTGTGCTGTAACAGACTCATTGCAAGTTGGCGCAACCAGTTATTAGGTTTAGGGGGCAAACACTTTTGCACACTGGCCTATGAGTTGTTTTTTTTTTTTTCTTAAAAACCTTAATTTCAAAACTGCATGATAATCTGGCAACAAATATACCACTGTTAGGAGAAGTCACTGTGGGCATTTTTTCTTATGTAATAAGGGACTTCCACCTTAGAAGATTTAGATCCATGGTGGCATTTGGAGGGGAAAGCTCTTTGGGAGCACATCCGCTCAAGACAGTTCTGGGAGGTAATGGACCCTTTTACCATTTCCGGGTTTCTCAGCAGTGGAAGTCTCCATAGTTGGGTAAACTTAAAGGGCAATGAATGGGAGATTTTTTTCATTCCTATTCTCTCAAATAATAAAAGAAAAAACTCAATGACAGTGTTATAAAGACTTTCAGACAAAGGAAAAAAATAATGTGTGAGACAGCCAGAAGAGAAAACAACGTCAAATTTACTGTCTCGCCCATAGACACTGCATTACAAACACCTCACATTAAATTTATGCAACTTGCCAAATAAATTGGTGGCTATTGACGACACTGTCAAGCATGACACATCATAGAGTGTTTGCTGTTCAGTGAGTTTATCCTCCTGATTGGTCAGCTTCTGATAGATTGACCGATTGGCTCATTCAACCACGCACACACCACCCAAATTCAAGCCATCAGCTCCTAAACTGTTTTGACGTGTTTAAAAATGATTGTAAGCTTGTGAGAATTTTTCGGTATGAACCATGGTCATGTGAGCATCAACAATCTCCATGTGACTTCTCCTGATGGGGATTTTTATTTATTAATTAATTTATTTTTTGCATATGAGCAGAAATCTAGAAATGAGCAGAAAATATGCCTTTCTTAAATTAAAGCCTTTATGGTTGATCACTATATGGTCTCTGTGCCCATCAGATGGCAAAACAATGTAACGTGAACTACCAATCACTACGAACAAGCACTGTTATGCAATACAAAGTACTTTTATTTAATGCTAATTTATATCATGTGTTATTTATTGAACAAACACATTGAACAAACAACAATATACATGTCAATTAGTCTGTTAATTGGTCGAAAGAACAATGGCTTTTTATATTTTATATTATAGTTTTTTTTTTTTTATTGCCTTTAATAAAAAGTTTTAAAACTAGCATTGCAGTCAAATCTATTTGCTCTGGAGCAAATCACAGTTGATTGTGACCAAATATTGCGATTAGATGTACTTGGATATATTTACATTTCACATTTAACCACCATAGAGATAAATTAAATTAGTGTACTTTAGACTGCATCCAAAGGGTGATTTTGGTGGGAAAGATAGCAATGAACATCTGAGGTACTGTATAGTCTCAACAGCAAAATCATCAAAACACACTGCCAAATAGGAACTATGCTTGTAAATAAATTGCTTATTTGAAATCTAAACAATTACATTATTGCCTGAAAAATGCATTTTCCAACAGCCACAGTATTTGTTGAACTTTAATCATCTGCCATAAAAACACTTGGCGTGATATATCTGTGAAAAGGCTGTAAAAGTGATGCTCTACACCCTAGAATATTGCACAGCTCTCGGCCAATCAGATCCGAGAACCATAACACTGTACACAACAAGGAGAGGACTAAGCTCACTATAGATTGAATTATGAATGTTAAAAAGTTTGCACATTTTAAAAGTAACAATACCTGATGACCACAAATGTGTAACTGATTTTGATTATAAGCTCTATAATGTGCTTAACTCCAACTAGTTCAATACAGTTATGCAATTTTAGGGAAAAAAAGCCCCACTCTCAGTGGTGTTTTTCATAGATTTAGTCCAACCTTTCTGTATCCTTCCATCTTGAGTACTGGATAAAGAGATTAAAGCATTTTAACCCTGCAGGAGTGGTGAATCCTTCCAGCCAACCACAATTCCATCTGTCTCCCTTTTGTCCCATATGGACACTTCATATAATATAATATAATATAATATAATATAATATAATATAATATAATATAATATAATATAATATAATATAATATAATATAATATATAACAGCATATGTGAATAAAAAAATAAATAAAAAAATAAATATAAATAAACCTACTTAAAAGCAGAAACCCAAAAAGATTGGTTCGAAAATGCCCTACATGGCTGAAAAGCTTTAAGATAATATAAAATAAACATTGAAAAGTTGGCTTGAAAATAATCTTAAAGGCCATTAAAGCTGAAAATCGGAGGGCTCTGGGAGGAGATTAGCGCAAACATCAGACTCAGATAAGCTTTAGGACAAGCCATCTGTATTAAGATCCAGCCCACCAGATGTTCTGCGGCTCTTATAAAATGTTTATTGTTTATACCCTATTGTGTACTGTATATAGATACATGCATGTTCACGTCTGCCATAATCATATTTTATTAATACAGAAGAAATCCTAGTACTTTTATCTGCAGCTAAACTTTTGTGTTATTTTTATTTAAGGATATGGTTTATCAGATGTGGAGAAAAAAAAAAGCTGCACCTCCCATGTGACAGAACCTATCTAGTAAACATTCTAGCCTTTCTTTAGGGATGTAGTTAAATGTTCCAGATGCTTCATTGGATGCAGTCTTCTCTAGGACAGACCATTGATATTAAGATCTAGTCCACAGGATGCTCTGTTTATTATAGATGTGCTAATGCTTACTGTATACATTGTAAAAAAGGTTGGGTTCCACACAATTTATTCATGTTGACCCAACACAAATTGATTAAGTTAAAGTGGATTGAACATAAAACAATTAAGCTGACCTGCCACCAAATTGTGTTGATTCAGCTAATTTTAAATAAGTAGTTTGAACAAGCAGCAAAAATCTACACATTGCATTTAATGAATAGTTCATCAAATAAATAAATACATTAATTAATTAATAAAAATCATTAAAAAAATTAAAATACAGTACACTTTCATTTTTGGGTTAGCTATCCCTTTAAGTGCCATAATTATCAATTTATTAATTTTAATTTTAATTCTAAATTCTAGCATTTATATTCAGAGCTTTTCATAAAACTCCTGTGGCTTTTGTTTTTATTTAAAGGGATGGTTTATCAGATGAGTAGAAGGAAGAAGAAGAAGAAAAAAAAAAAGAAGTTGGATCTCCCAATATGTCATTTGCTTCACAGTCGTTTTAGACTATCATCACTCAGGGAGTTGTCAGGGCTGCTAAGGAAGGAACGTAGGAAAGCTCGGTGATGGAATAAAAACAGAAAATGGGGAAGAGACTGAGAAAGAGAGATGCAGATAATGGCTCACTGTGACCATCAGCCGCTTGGTTATCTCTCGGAAGACCCACTGTGTCTGAGTCTAGTGCTTTATGACTCTGTTCTTTTCAACATGTTTATAATTGCTTTCTAAACTGAAGGTGAAGGCCTCAACGGCTTCTAAATGGTTTCTCTGAGCGTTTGACACATGGAAGCTGGAAGGCCTCTGACAACATCCTGTGTTTGTGTCCTCTCGCCGTCTGACTTTACTATTTAGAAACACAGCCGGTGCGTTTCATCACCTCTTCATCTCTGAAGATGTCTGATTAATCAGGCAGCGCATTCAAATAAAGAGAAAACTTAGGCCTGTAATTGAACGTAATGTGTTTCTTGCTCGAGGCCTCACCCTATAAAAGCAATGTTCTTGGTAATTTTCTCTGACGTTGTAAATACATCAACAGCATTTAATCCATTGCTGACCTCCTCCATTCAGAAAATGCTAGTAAATAAATTATATGTAATGCTTCTTGCTTCCCCTTTCTCTCTTTCTTTCAGAGATGGCATACGATTTTTGCAATTAGCAAAAGATTCTATCTGTTCCTGAGCATTATATAAAATGTTTTAATGACTGCAGGCCACAAGGGTCTCAATTCATTACAGCACTACACAATTCTATGACTCAATTTAGGCACAAACACCCTCATATGTCCTCTTTATATATGAGCAATATCACACAAGCAGCAGTGTGATATGGCTGTATATCGGCACTGGTGGGAGGCGTGCGTTGGCTCAAGCCCGCAGGCAGAGTGTCTTAGTGTCCCACCAGTGACAATATACAGCCATATTGCACTGCTACGAGTGTGATATTGCGTTTATACAACAGTTTGACGGCATAATCGTGTATATAAAAAGAGAATCAAACACGGAGAGTCTTTTTTTATAAGATTCATTTTAAGATTAAAAAGCTGAACGGCATGAAGTGCCATCAGTCTACAGAGATTTCCCAGTATTTCTCTGTTGCAATCGGGAGATTACAGTAATTAACCCCGAAAAAGCCAAAACAAAGCAAACACTACCAGATTACTATGGTATAAATGCAGCACTACAAAATTCAAAAGAGAGAGATCGACTTAGAATGTCACTTACCTGTAATGATTTGTTCAGCTGTAGTTTGAAACGTATGCTGAAAAAATGCAGTTTTTCTCTCCTAAGGACTTATTATGCGGTCTCTGTTGCCATCTTATGGTGGAACGTTAACCGTCTTTTCTCTGATCAGTATGGCAGGCTGGCCGCCAACATGCTTAATCTCTGAAATTATGAATATTTAAAATAGGCACTGTCCTTATAAATAAACGGCATAGTTGCAATCTAAACAACTACATTCATTCATTCATTCATTCATTTTCTTTTCGGCTTAGTCCCTTTATTAATCTGGGGTCGCCACAGTGGGATGAACCGCCAACTTATCCAGCATATGTTTTATGCAGCGGATGCCCTTCCAGCTGCAACCCATCACTGGGAAACATTCATACACACTCATTCACACACATACACTACGGACAATTTTAGCTTACCCAATTCACCTATACCGCATGTCTTTGGACTTGTGGGGGAAACCGGAGCACCCGGAGGAAACCCACGCGAACACGGGGAGAACATGCAAACTCCACACAGAAATGCCAACTGACCCAGCTGAGGCTCGAACCAGCGACCTTCTTGCTGTGAGGCGAACGTGCTACCCACTGCGCCACCGCGTCGCCAATCACTTAATTTGAAAAACTGAATTTTCTGTTAATTATTGCAGTTCAAACCTAACAGCTATTTTATTAATCAATGCCTATTGTTGACTGAGAGTGTTCTCAGAACTAGCATTGCACAAGTATGTCTCATTGAGTGAAACTACAAAGACTATTGTTTCCAACACCCTGAACTCAAAACCTCAAAACTCAAAACCTAAATTGAAAGTCTTCTAAATCACCAAACCAAACCTAACCACCAAACCAAACCTCGCTGTCCATTTTCAGGTCAGAGGAACAGAACACATGCGCTGATGTGACTCCCCGTGTGCATCTGCCGTTTTGTGTATATTTGTGTAATTGTTTTCACAGCCACAACCCCGTCTGTGTTTAAGTGGTGCTTGTAAAAAGCACAACCACTTAGCATTGTTGTAGACTATCACAGGGGAATAGTTCACTGTCAACACAAAGACTACAAACAAGGATCGGAGTATTGAAAAAAAGGCTCTTTTTCATGCCATGCGTCTTTTTACTCAGGTAGTGTGATTCATTTCTAGAGGGCGGGACTTGATTCATAGTTTTCAGGACAATCCAAAGTGGTATTTTGCTTATGAAAGTGGTTTGAGGAAATTGATTTAAAAGAGGGAATGATTTGTGAGATAAGCTGAAATGCACATGATATAACAACATATTTAGTTTAATAAAATTGCGGATTATTACAAATACTGCACGCATTATGATGAATATGAACAATATTTGACAGTTTTTCTTTTCTTTGAATGGCTTAATTTGAAGTGCTGTAAAAAAAAAAATGGGGAAAATGGTACTAAAGGTACTTTATGATATGTTGCAATATGGCAATATGCCATAACGGCCAACAGTGGATTTAACTTAGAAATTTTAAATTTAGAACTTTCCTTATAATTAATAATTTTGTTGTTTGAAATGATTTAATTGGTGTTGCAGTATTACAAGCTTTAACTCAGAACTTATAAATGACACCTTTAAACATACTTTCCAACAACCGATAGTCTGATATTCCAACAGCTTTCATTTATTCCATTCTTTTTGCTGAATATTATTGAAAACAAACATAGTATTGTATTATCACGTATACAACACACAGTAGGTTTAAATATTTCCTCCAGTAAATAGTATAACAAATAAATAAGAAGTCTAATACATCCAGATGTGTTAGAATAATGTAGCTACTAGCTAATAATGTTTATTTATTATACTATATACTATACTACGCCTGTCTTATCTGCCTCTGGCCTAACTTACCTGAACTGTCTCCATCACTGCTCTTATCAAATGTCCAATCTGCATCATTCTCATGGTCACTAAAACCTCTCTCATCCTCACTTTCATCTGCAGGAAGAGCCAGTTCTGTCCTTTTCTTCTTTCACTTACCATAGAACATGGTGGTCCTCACTAATAAACTGTTCCCTGTATTTATATCCAATCAAAAGTATTTCCATTAAAATTAGATTTTATCCATAATGCAAATGCCATTAACATATGACTAATCAACATTATATTACTAGCATTCATGTTGTTATTGTTACAACTTAAAAGATCACAGCTGACCTTGCTAGCTTGCTAACCTATTGCAAACTTACACATGACACTATTGCACAGTGTTGCCATTTGGCAACACATACATTTGATCCATTTACAAAAAACTAATTTGATAAAAACTTTTGTGAGTTGTGAATATGTCATCATAACTTACTGGAGGTGTTGTCTCAGATTTTTTTGTGGATCTGACATGAGTTGATCCTTTGGTTCCATTGACGTTTTCATTTGCATTCAGAAACTACAATAAACGCCAGGCTGTCAGAAATCGTGCCACAGAAAAACACTGCACGTCATGTGACTTAACCAAAGCACATCATTGGCTAAACTAAGGTCTTCTCTTTCCAACAAAAAAATTTGAACGTTGGTCTTAAAGAAACAGTGGCAGGTAAATTAACATAAATACCATGTTGCCATGGCAACACCATGTGGTAGAGGGTTAAATGCAAGTGTTTTTATTGATTGGTTTATTTATTTATGCATGTATGTATTTAATTTTATTTGTTTATGTATACATTTCAAATAAGGGAAATTAAATAAAATGTTTTGATTGATTGATTGATTGATTAATTGATTGATTGATTGACTGATATCTGGAATCATAAAATACAAGTACTTTAGATGTTTTTGTTTTTACCTACATAATTTATGAATGTTCATAGATTGAAAGAAGTTCTAAACACAAACCTAGGACTTGAATATTGTTGGGGATGAAAAACATTGTGAATTGCCTGCCTATGGTATGCGTATATTCTTATCCATGCAGTGGGGACGTTTGTGTTTCTCTGTTTGCGAGAGGGAGAATAAACATCAAAGTCTTGAGTGCGTATCAAGCCAAGGGTTTGTGTTTGAGCATGTGCCTGTTGAGCAAGTCCCAAATCCACTGAGAAGCTCGGATGAAATTGGCGTACTAGTCCTTCAAAAAAGAAAGAAAGATAGACCATAAACAAATGTAACTTCTGGGTGACACCGCAACATCACAAACCACCCACTGCCGTCCAATCAAAATGAGCTTTAAGCCAGGCAGATGGATGTTTATGTGCTAAAACAAAATACACCAAGAATGACTGACAACTTAATTCCGCAATAAAACATCTGCCTGTGTTGACATCTAAAAAAAACCTCCCCAATATAATTGAGTAATATAATTGTCCAAATCCAGATGGTTTTAAGAGATGTAACCCATATCTGTCACATACACCTGCACGCACACATTCCATCCGTCTCTAGCCGTTTATTTGTCTTTTTAGCGTTTGCTCTTCTCCAGTGTAAAGCACACAAGTATGAGGGCCTGAAATATTAAGTGAGTTGTGATCTCTCGACTGCATAAGTGGAGATTAAACACTGGAGCCGGTATAAATAATGCACAAAGTCTTACATATTTGTGTAAAAGGAGACTGCTCCTCATCACTGAGACCTCATTGGTATGGAGACGAGATGCGGCTGAAGTCAAATGGATTCAAACGGAATGGAATAAGAAGTGGAAAAGACTGACGAGAGTCTACCAATAGTCCTCCATTTCTTTTTTCTTTTGGCCACAGTGTCATTCCGCAAGCCGCAAAAAGAGATTACTACTCTGTGTGTGTATGTGTGTGTATGTGTGTGTGTCCAGACCATTCCCAAATGAGATTATATGTGTGTGTGTGAGGCAGGAGAGAGAAGGTTCAGCGGCCATCCATCACGTTGTGGGATAGCTGTGTGGCATTGCATCTCAGGAGCAAGAGCAAGGCCAAGGTGCTTTTTGTGTGTGTGTGTGTGTGTCTGTGTTTGTGCGTTCGTGTGCGAGAGATAGAAAATGCGCTGCAACAGGGGCCTCTACGGTTCAGCCATTCCATCACAAGAACACTGTCACTTAGCTACATGCGAGGAAAAGTTGTGTTTGTGTATGTCTGTGTGTGTGTGTGTGTGTGATTCTCCACAGATCTCCCAAAATAAAAAAGCTACAGATACAGAAACCATAAAAAACAGACATAAGAAAACTGAAATAGTCTTGCTTGACGGTCCAGTCTTGACTCTGCTTATATGAGAAATATGTCGTTTTAATGAGGAAAATATGTGGTTTTTAACAAAGTCTCGTTGTCACAAGAAAATACCTTGTTATGACATCATATCTGAGTGGAAATAATAATGTGTGGTAGCATTGTGACACCATAAAGGCGTATCCGGTCTTAGGATATAAAAAATGGGCCTTTTTCAGATTCTGTTTTCTGGTGGTTTTATATTTTGTTATTCGAATTACTCATTTAAATATTTCAATTTGTAACGTCTTTAGTTTTACATTCTTTAGGAAACAAACCCACAAACGTTTTGGACTCAATGCCTTTCTCAGTGTGTAAAACGATTATTGGAAATATAGAATGAAAATCAAACTTAAAATGAAATTAAAAAATCTTTGCTCATGAATTTTTCACAATAAAAAAAAAATCAATAAAATAATCAATTTTCATTTTTGCATTTTAAAACAAAAATCAAATAAGCGCTCTTGTTTTTTGTTTTTTTTTCAGTCCGTGTATCATCCGATCATTCCATTTAGGTTGGAAAACAAAAGACGATAAAAACCATAAATAATTAGTTTTTCTGTTTATTCTATAGGCACCAAAACCAAAAACTCATCTGTTATGCTGTTTTCAACTCAAAACGGAAAGTAAAAACTAGAAAAAAAAGAAAATGAAATAATGACTCAAAAAGGTTTTTTTTTTTTTTTTTTTTCAAACTAAATGGAAAAATCGAATGGTCAGATGATACACGATCGTTACACAATCGATACAGACCATTGGCTGTGATTATCAAAGAAATATTTGGTTGTTTTTTTTGTTTTTTTTTGTTTTTTAGTAATAGCATTTCAAAATGTTCTGATGCAATTTTTTATGTATTTTATTTTGTCTGAGAGTGCATTCCTATCACAAAACATAATCCAGAATGCACGCAAGCTGCAAAAATATTCATTATCACATGCCACCTCACCCGGCTAGCCAGGAACCGTTATATCGATGAGAGGCCACCAAAGAGAGACCAGGCTATTAGTGCTGGCCAATAAATCTTGTCAGTGCACGGAATGCAGGGCGGCCTTTGAAAAATGAAGGTCACGCTCAGGAGTTTATGAGAGGCTGCTATAAAATCAGCTGAATTATGGAGTCCCTTGGGCCTTTTCAGTCATGTTAATTTCAGACGCTGTGATCTGGTGTCCTCCCTCACTTGCCGTAGTATGGAATCAGACGGGTGATTAGGTGAATTATATTGTGATTTAAGATGGGTTATGCCATGAAAGTGTGCTTGTTCAAGATGTGAGTAATGATCGGGGTGTCAAAGCGTGGGCATGTGTGTTGTATTAGGCTACATTCAGACTGCTGGGTTTTTTAAGTTTTGTTTACAGTGTGAACAGCACTGGATTATGTTATATTCAAATTTGATTTGAGACACTTATGTATTCCTAAATCTGACACAGGACATGCTTTGTAATGCAACATCAGTCATTTCAGAATATGTTTTTTTTTTTTTTTTTGCATAGAGATGTCACTGTAATACTTTTCTACACCTCATTATCCCAACACTGACTGGCTTCTGCAGCATATCACCTTATGCTGACTTCAGTGGCCTCTGTGTACATTCTGTATACAGTAATGGTTTGATTTTGTGTGCAGTCTTGTTATTGTTCTTTTGTGCATACGGGTCATTTTAGGACCATAAACAGTTCAGACTTTTATCTGATACTGGCCACATTTGAGCAGACAAAAAGTAAAGCAAAGAAAAGTAAAGCAAAGTAAAACAAAACAAAATTACAATCTGATCAAAACAGTATGTTATTATATATAATCAGACTTTTTGTAAGGTAAACCAACATGACGTCCAATATACTTATACAAGAAAAAAGTATTATGCATTTTTAATAGATTTTGACTGTAATTAATTGAATATTAATTAGGTCATACTGCAACCTTATGGAACTGTCCATTCTAGTGACCTAGTTAATATTCTGTTCTAATAGAGTACTCTAATATTCTAGTTAATATTCATACTTTTACATCGTATTATTTGTCAATTCCTGTTCAAATAAAATAATAATAATAATAATAAAAATAAAGTAAAATAAAATATTCATAGAATGTAACTGCGTTCAGTAATTTAATGACTTTAAAATGAATTGAATTAGTATTTTCAGAAATACAAAATATTTACTATGATCATTATGATTTTTTTAAAATGTATTTACAATTTGTAATGTCCACAACTTAGCATCCAGTTATCATTAGACCAAACAGTACAGTATAAAGTGTTTAATTAGATAATGATGAAGTGCATTGATTTGCAAACATTTATGTTAAACACAGTCTTCTTGGCACAGTTCCATGCACAATCATTATATTTGCTCAATTACAGTGCCTGAACAAATGTGTCATGCTTCATGCACTTCATCCTTACACCTGTCAGAACACACTAACTGAAATGTGTAGTGTGTTTTTGACATGTGAGATGCATGCAGGCTCAGCACCACATGTTTTCCGACTTGCTCATCTATTAAACAATTTTCTCTAGGGATGAGTGCACTTGTTTTCTTTCATTTGTTTTGACTAGATCTTTCTGAAGATGTTGTGGATTTATGGATAGATGTTGGATCAAATGTGTGTTTGTTTTTTCTTCTTTAAAAGTGTGGGAAAGAATCTATCCACAGTTGTAAGATTCTTATTTGGTGTCCAAGAAACATTTCTTATTATCATCAGTTTAATTAAATTAAATTAAATTAAATTAAATTTAATTTAATTTAATTTAATTTAATTCATTAATTCATTCATTCATTCATTTTCTTTTCGGCTTAGTCCCTTTATTAATCTGGGGTCACCACAGTGGAATGAACCGCCAACTTATCCAGCATATGTTTTACGCAGCGGATGCCCTTTTTTAAAAATGTTTTATTAATTTTGATAAATGTGTCGCATACTTGCTGTCTGACCCCAAACATTTCTAACAGTAGTGTGCAGTTCATACTTTACCCAACCAACAGTATAGTAAGTCAATACCTGGAATGTATTTTGAAACCGATCCAAGTGTATATATTTCCATATATCAGCTTCACATCAGTAAATGCAGGCAAAACAAGAACCGGTCCTCCAGGTTCCGATGTTCCTGAACAGACACACAGAGAAACATGAAAAAGGCAGGCAAACTCCTCTCTAATAAAGTCTTTTATGGCCAGAAAACAATTCCTCTGCAAGGATTGGGTCTATGGCCATTTAATTTTCACCAGCTAGATTTATAGAGTCTACCTGAGCTCTCCACAGAGATACTATCCTGAATTAAAACGGGGACTGAGAAATAAAAAGAGAGAGAGATCGTTCTGTTCCCCCTCTTCCCAGTGCTCTCATATTTTCTCCAAGCAGCTCCTGTAATCACTAGGTTGTGTATGTCCAGTCATTCGACCCCTGTGATCTCAAATTCCCAGCCCTGCTCAACAGCAGCCGCAGTCCCGCCAATATAATAACAGGTCCGAAGTGCCAGAGTCTTGAGTTCCCCTTATATTTTTACTGGAGGGACGTGGGGAAATAATCAAGGCTTTCTCTGAGACTCGTCTCCAATCCATTTACTCCAGAGGTGCAGGTCACAGCAACACTTGGACACTTCAGCCCATTCAAAATTACAGGCCAGGCTGCGGATGCTTGGGAAAAAAATACGAGACCTCGGCTTCACACAGTCTGCCTCATGTTTGTTATCGGCCTATTAGCCAGTTGCTAAATGAAATCCGTCACGGACAACAACAACACAATCCATCAGAGCAACACATACATTAAAAACATTCTGCAATATTGGTGCAAGAATGGGAGATTAGTTAAGTCCCAGAAGGAGCCGCTGCTTTTCATTTCTTCCCGAGCAATTCATTTTTAATCAGCAATTATTCAATTCCTTTCAGATGTATTACCGAGCTATAAAGAACGAAATTAGGACTATTAAAAGAAAGGTACATGATTTCTATTGTGTAACGGTGGCTACACTCTCACTATACATCTCCAAGCACTCGTTCTGTAGTTTATAATAGATGACATTGTAATGGGCAATTCCCCAAAACCTCCCGCTAGTTATTAAACACACAGTCCTCCTGTGGTAATTTGGAGAACAGTTCGAAAGAATCGGAGCAGTTTTAAGAGAACCTGAGACAAACCCTCATTTTCATGCATCACGTGGTTTGTGTGTGTGCGTGTGTGTGAGGAGAGATTATGAGCTCATGCTGCAACACAGTGCCTACCTTTAGCATCTATCTGAAAGATTTAGAGCGTGTCTTCTTATTATTCCACAAAATCCTTTCGAAAGACTTTTTCTCTCTTCATTTGTTCTTTTTTTTCTGGGCACATGGGCTGTCAGCAACCTGTTTGTAAAATGGCCTATTATCTGCACTTACATGGTTTGGTTTGGTGGGTATTGCTAGGTGTCTATGCTAATCTAAAATTTATGGCTTTTAAACATGCTCTTGTTTCTATAGTAATGGCATGTCTTCACTGCAGCATGTCAGCCAACCCATCACAAGACCACCAACAGTGTTGGTATATGGCCTATATTCATTTATTAGATATTATTATTAACCTTGTTTTCCAAATATTCTGAAATGCTACATTTTTTAACAACTTTATGCTTTCAAAAAATGTGTTTGTTTTGTTTTGTTTAACAAATTGATCCTTGATTAATGGAATATTTCATCCCCATTTTTGACATTTTATCATCAGATTTGAAACATTAAAGTAGACAGTTTGCTAGCATTTAAAATGTTTGCTTTGTACTGTATAAACAATGGGACTTATGTCTTAAGTTGCACAGCTATTTTTGTGGGAATAGCCAACAATACATTTTATGAGTCAAATATTTTTAATTTATAGAATCATTCTTAAACATCCAAAATCTTCCATGAAGACATTTAGTGAATTTTGTAAATTTATAAAAACATATATGTTTTTTATTAGTAATATGCAATGCTACCTTCAACTTCAACTTTAAAGACATTTTTTTTCAATATTTCATATTTGTTAACCCTCAGATTCCAGAACAAACCATATATCAGTGGGAAAACTTATTTATAAATCTTTCAAATAATGCATAAATCTCAATTCCCAAAAAAGGACACATATGGCTGGTTTTATGAACATCATCACAAGTCACTTTTGTAAATTATTCAAAATTATTTTAAGCAGAAACAAAAATGGCATGCCTTGAACCCTTATTTTTATTACATTATACATTTATACACATTTATAGATTAAATAAGCAAACAAGGGCGGCACGGTGGCTCAGTGGTTAGCACTGTCGCCTCCCAGCAAGAAGGTCACTGGTTCGAGTCCCGGCTGGGTCAGTTGGCATTTCTGTGTGGAGTTTGCATGTTCTCCCCGTGTTCGCGTGGGTTTCCTCAGGGTGCTTCGGTTTCTTCAGTCCAAAACACATGCGCTATAGGTGAATTGAATCAACTAAATGTATGTGTGTGAATGAGTGTGTATGGATGTTTCCCACTACTGGATTGCAGCTTGAAGGGCATCCGCTGTGTAAAACATATGCTGGATAAGTTGGCGGTTCATTCCACTGTGGCGACCCCTGATGAATAAAGGGACTAAGCCGAAGGAAAATGAATAATTGAATAAGCAAACGAGCAACAGCAACAAGTAATGAATTAAATGAAACTGTTATTAACCTGGAATGATAATTTGTGTACGACTTGCTGTAAGCAGCCTAATGAACGAACTACATGTGAACCTTAATTTAAAATGTTAACATGCTGACAGCCGTTGAAAGCTTTATCCAATAACTTCTGTTCTTCGACAAATGCGCAGCCAGTCGCTAAGTGGTGAAGAAGCCATTACATTGTCAAACATTGTCTTTTTGCGGTGTGAGAAAATCATGTTGGTTTTGTTCTCTAGCAGAGGTGTCCCGGGATCATGGGAGGGCCAGTGGCGGATGTTTGAAACAAATCTTTTCAATGCCCCCACACAGTGTGTTGTCCATTCAGGAGGCCCTCCTCAAGAGTGCTTTTCAGGACTACCGATAATTTGTGTCTTTTGCTTTGGAGATCACTCAATTCAGAGGATTCAATTAGCCATGAGCGAGCGACATGCTAGCTTTTACAATGCCGGCACATAACTCAGCAAAGCACTTGCAGACCTGGCTAGCTTTGTAGCTCTTGGCACACAACACCAACTTTGCTAGCCAGCATTGTTTCTGTTTTTTTCTTTTTTCTTTTACATTGTTATCTCAGAGAGACAGAACAAGAGAGAGGAGAAGGTGAGTTTCAAGGGCTATACATCTCAAAGGTGTCCTGGATATGCTTCAAACAAGCCAATGAAACATGAAATATTAACTATTTCCTCATGGCCTGACCACTGTGATTGATTGTAATGAAAATCTGTGTCTTCAAAGAGGCCCTGATGGCAAAGCATGAAATGACACTAAACTCTCATAGTTAAAGCTTTGATGCTACAATTTTTCCCCCTTCCTTCAATAAATAACCAAATCAGCCCATACTTTGAAATCTGTCAAAATGTGTATATTAGAATTAAAATTGTATTAAAATTCAGAATTAGAATTAGGATGATAAATGAAAGATGGAACTTTTATAGATTTCTGGACTAGGGTTGGGCGATGTTGACCAATTTGGCATCGTACGATGTCTAATGTGAAACATCGCGATGGACGATGACATCGTCTTCGTAGGCGGCGGTGAATTAATTATGTATGAATAGTCATATCATAAAGAATTAATTATTTGCAGCCTACCGTTTCAACTACCTGACCCGCATAGTCTTTGTTTTAACGTTACCCATAACCAAATCATAAATAAATAAAGATAAGTTACACACAAATTACCACCTGTCGATCACTTTTTCCGCGGGACTCTGGCATGAATAGGCAGAGTGATCTGTGTCGTTATAATGGCGTCGACAAACTGTATCTGAGGTTTTCGCTAAAATTACAAAGTACAAGCGCGAAAGCGAAAGATTGAAGCAGTGTACTGACGCTGTGACACATTACCTGATAGATTCAAAAGACCCAAGAGTCGTTTAGATGGAGACAAGATTAATTCAATATCACATTTAACAACTATAGTGAGACGCGGTCCAGCGGTACATCCTTGATAAACTGTCCGACGTGCACTGCTCTCTGGGGTGACTGCTAGAGCTCAAGAGTCAGACGCGCACATAGCCTACACTGCAGCGCATGACAGCGTTTGTGTGTGTGTGTGTATGTGGTCACGTGATGTGCGTTTTCAGCGGTATAGTGTGGAGGGAGATTCTTTCAGAAATGCTAGGTGAAACGCCAGTATGGACATGGATCGTTTTCGTTCTAAAATGCCATTTTAAAACTAAGACGTATTAGTGTAAACGGGGCCGTGTGTATTTTTCGCAAGCAGGTTGCTGCTGCGATGGGGGCGGGCGGAGGATCGCGATGCCGGCTCAGCATCGTGATGTCTATTGGCCATCGGCGATTGAAGATGGCATCGTCTATTGACCCAACCCTATTCTGGACAACATTTTGGTGCAAATCTTAAATTGTAACATTGTGTCAGAAGAATATAAAAATATATAAATAATATAATGTATAATGCAGATAATGTTCTGAAAGGTCATTAAAACAGTTAAAGAGTTTATTGCATAATCTAAGTATGTAAGAAAGTTTAATTATTTAAATCTCCTTCTTCCTCTTCTTCTTCTTTTGTGTTAGATTGTATTGTTTATGTCAAATGTTTCATTAAAATGTAAGCTTAAAAATATTGGTCTTTCTCCATGGAATTAAACAGAGCCTTCTATAGACAGAAAATAGTTGCCCAACTGTGTTACCAAAATTGGCCGCCAAGTGGACCGAATTCCCTTAAATGGCCTTTAATTCTGGTAAAGCATGTTCAACAAAAAGGGAAATATGATATTGTTTAGATCTCAGTTTTGCTGTGGGGTAAATAAAAGTTCAAGCAGATGTAGCTAGTTATGCCTGTTTGTTTAGGTGATTTGGTGAAGTTCATATCAATATTTATCCAAACATCAAGTGTACGTGCATATTTCTAGACCCATTAAACAGACTTTTGTGAAATGATGACTATAAAAGCCAGCGAAAAAGCATTGGATATCTATAATTGCACTTGTCCCCCTACATAAACATACGCACATACTCCCAAACACACTGTGTGCCTGTAAACACTTAGAAACAGACTAATGGGAGGTCTTTTCTTTTTCTGTACAAATCTGTCGATGCAACTGTTGAACACAAACACCCTCCATATGCTTCCATCTAGTGTGCATCGTTAAAAAATCCTCTCTTCTCAACTCGTTCTTTCTTTTGTGTCTTCCCTCAGAGCTAAGACATTCCCCTGTTCTGCTCTCTCCACTCTGTCAAAAAAAGTTTGGTGAAAGTGCTGGAGTTTGGCGAGTGGATAGATGGAGCCGCAGGGAGATGAAAGCATGGGGAGAGAATAAAATCTGAATACAAACACAAATGGTCCAGAGGGTTCAGTGGTGCTGGTCTCCAAATATAGAAATATGAGCTAAATTGAAAAAGAGAGAGAGAGATAGGTTCAATGATATGTTCAGTCAATCAAACAATCAATCAATCAGTCAGTCAGTCAGTCAGTCAGTCAGTCAGTCCGTCAGTCAGTCAATCAATCAAGTCGATTAAACAGTCAATCAACTAACTAACCAATCAATCCACCAGACGCAATTTCAGTCAACCAGTTAACCGTTGATTGGTTGAATGCTGAATGACATTGTGTGACTAACCAATCAATCAATCAATTGATCCATTGATCGACCAATCAATCAATCAATCAATCAATCAATCAATCCATCCATCCATCCATCCATCCATCCATCCATCCATCCATCCATCCATCCATCCATCCATCCATCCATCCATCCATCCATC
>CAIGQV010018273.1:2324105-2335031 GCA_903798115.1 Danio jaintianensis | reverse complement strand
TGTGTGTGTGTGTGTGTGTGTGTGTGTGTGTGTGTGTGTGTGTGTGTCGGTGGGTTTGATCGTGGCAAATGTGACTTCTAAAACATAGAAGGAAGTAATGAGCCTTGGAGAACTTGTAAGTGTGTTAAGAATTTATTCGAAAGATACAAGGCTACTAATGGGACACAAATCCATACAGATTCAATATTTATATGGTGACAATTTAAGGGACATTATCTTAAAGGCATATTTTGAAGAATCCTGGAAATCGATAACAATTTACCGTAGTATTTCATAAAATACCCATTCCTTGTTTATGGTTTATAATAGCCTTCAGTTTATAAAGCTATTTAAAATATAGTATTCTACATTCAACAGAAACTTAATAAACTTAAATTTAAAGGTTTGGTACTACTTGATGAGGACATTTTCCTTTGAAAAATTCCATCGCATGTAATTAAGCTAATGCTGATGAATAGAACGGAAATGAATGCAAAGTTTTACTGGCTTCTTTGTTACATGTCACATGTAAACTTTACAACATATACAATTGAACATATAAAGATGAGATATCATTAACTTAGAGTGTGGCCAAAAATGATGTTTATTCATGATGTGATGTTGATCTTTATTCAGATATATGTATATTAATAGTTTAAATAAAAAATATATAAATTCAGTTAAATTAAAAAATTATAATATATGTAAAAATTAAATAGGAATAAAATAAAAAAGTTGAGTTATTTCTTATTCTTAGTATAAAGTTTCTCAAATTTTGGTGGTTTATCAAACTTGCAGGTATATTAAGAGCTACAATTGTGCAAATGCATCCTCCAGATATTACTTTTACCAGACATTACTGACAACTGTATCTATAAAAAACTACTACTGAAAAAAAAAAAAAAAAGCCTATCACACTCCCACGATCACACGCACACACAGACGCGTGCACGCTCATCTTCAAATTAATTAGTGGCAGGTGAAAAATGAGTGAGCTGTTTCTATCCTGAGCCCGATACCTCCCGGTAGGCATGCCATCGGGTCTATATCTGGCTGCTAGGTCGCTAGTTCGGCCCAGCTAGAATGAACAGAGCCCCCAAGAGCCCTGCGAAACCGGCCTCCAGATGGATACATGTACATTTCCATTTAGGCCCGGCCCAATTCCCCTCTCTTCCACTCTTAATCTCTCACATAAAAAGTCTGACGAGGCCGAGGTAAATGACAGTGACATTTGCTTTGAATCCCTGGTGTTTCCGCTTTGTTGTCTTTCCATCCCGCACTCTTTATAGCCTATTTTTCTTTTTTTTATACCTCCATTTCAAGCTGATTTAAGCACTTTTTCCACTTTCCTTCTCCTCTTCTTTCTTTCTTACATTTTTGTACCCCAGTTCAGTATCTTTTCTTTTTTATATCTCATCTTTGTTTTCTACTCTTCTTTCACTCCCTATGGAGTAGGAGGGAAGGTGTGCTATTGCTATAAAGGGGTCTAATATTATCCAGATCAGACATTTTCCTCAAATGGTTCTCCTTTGTGCTTTCAACCTCTCACAAATGCATCAGCATATCCCCTCATAAACACACTAGAGTATATGTGTGTGTGTCTGCGTGTGTATGGCGGACGTGCTACCGTGAGTGATTTAAAACATCGATTTCTGTAGCAGTGCCGAGGGAAATTTCTCGCTTGCATATATATACATATTTATATTCAGAACCGACAGTGAGGCCGTGCGTTTGCTGTCTGGGAGTACAGTATGTGCAAATGTGTAGATTTAAGTCAATGTATGTATGACTAATTGAGGTCAAGATACAGGAAGTCTAATGTAATAAGGTTGTCTATTCAATTAATTTGCGAATATAGTGTGTGGTTAGACGTATTACAGTGAGGTCGCAGATCACTAGTGAAAATACTTCATTTTGTCTTCTGTTTGCTGTAGTGGCAATGGCGCCTGAGCTGGATAACCTCAGTTTGAGATGATCTATAGAGCATCTAGTGATTTAGTGGATGTAAATCAGTGTTTGAACGAAGTACCTCATGCTCACCAACACTGCATTGGTTTGATACAGTACTGTATATATTGGGGAACGTGAGGTATATATGAAGAGTTTAGATGCAAAAACCTCTAAGTGCCGTCTGAAGTTTTCAGTTAAAATGAGCATTTTTCTCAGGCTGTTGTGTGTAGTTTCAGTAATTTTACTCTTAGTTCAAAGAATCGGTTATTTTCATTGCCTTTAAAGTGAAATAACTGAACATAAACATAGAAGGTTAAGAAAAATTCAATTTTTAGAGGAAATTTTCAGACGGCACACAGAACTCTCCATATAATAATGAATTTATACTTTTAATTATACTTATATTTCATTTTATTAATCTGATGGCAAAGCTGAAATTGTCTCATTATCCTTCTGAAATCATTCTATATGCTGATTTATTATTATTGTGTCTTAGTTTTATGATCAAATTGGAAAACAATTGGGTTAATATTTTTGTTGAAATTGTGATTATTAAAAATATAAATATTATTATTGTTATTTGTTGAATAAAATGTTATTATAAGAAATAACATTCTAACATTGTAAACAGTGTTGGGTATGTTACTTACATAATGCAACACTAATTAATAATTACATCATCAACAGTGTATTTAAATAGCTTTTTTAATTACTTTACCCAAAAAGTTACTTACTACTAATAATTTAATTACTCGATTCAATACAAAACCAATCACCATAAATCCAAACACACAAATATAATAATGCAAAGTATTAATTATTTCAATTTGAGTCAAACAGGAACTTTTTGTTTTATTTCAATAAATTAACAGCATATGCATCAAAACTCAAATTGTTTCAAAAGGATGACACCATATTTCTTTCATATATTGACTTTTATAGAAAAACAAAAATCTTTAAGAAATTAAGCACGTACAATTGTCAGATAAATCTATCCTTTATTTGAACAAAAATGCAAATTACCTGAATAACATATATAGTATACAATTTCTTTGGTTCTATGAATTTATATCATATATTGTCATACAGTAATTTATCAATTCATTTTTAAGCATATGCAAGTGCAGTCTTCTTTAGTTGAAAATAGAATTATTCTGCAAAATATATTTGTATAACAAAAATACAATTCAGAGTTTGCATCTTCTCCTTGTGTTTGCGTGGGTTTCCTCCGGGTGCCCCGGTTTCCCCCACAGTCCAAAGATATGAGGTATAGGTGAATTGGGTAAGTTAAATTGTCCGTAGTGTATGTGTGTGAATGATAGTGTATGGGTGTTTCCCAGTAATGGGTTGCAGCTGGAAGGGCATCCGCTGCGTAAAACATATGCTGGATAAGTTGGCGGTTCATTCCGTTGTGGCAACCCCAGATTAATAAAGGGACTAAGCCAAAAAGAAAATGAATGAATGAAATACAATTACTCTGCTTCTCTGAATTGATTTATACAGAACTATTGAATTTGTATACAATATTTAAGCAAGCATATTATAAGTAACTGGAATGAAATAACTAAAAATGAAAAGGAATGCCTTTACGCTTTTCTGTGGAAAAGTAATTACAGTAACTAGTTACTTTGTAACTAATTACACTCAACATTGATTGCAAATGTCTTTGATATGATCAAGTGTACAGTATGCATCCTTGCAGAGTAAATGTTGATTTTTAATTTGCTTTAAACTAATCACACTGGTTGCGACATCAATATGTTCACAGCACCAACATTTACAGTAGATGAATATATAAATATGTGCTGCACACTCTCATTAACAAACAGTCTGCACTTTAATATATTATTTATAATTATTAACTCATTAATTAAAGAAAACGTAACTTTCAGTGTGGTCTCAAATATTGGACCCCACTGCAGTGTGTTTATGCACAACCTCTCATTCATCCCCTTGTGCTATCTCCCAATCTCCGTGAATGAGGTGTCCCAAGAGTGCCTGTTTGCTTTTAGACATCCTCATAATGTCCTGTGGCTTATGGATTCCTGTTAATAGCGGCCACCTGCCTAAACCTCCCCCCTTATTATCAGGACACTCTTAATGACCGCAGAGATCAATTCTTAAACGGCGGCCATCATAATTTACACCCCTTAAAAAAACAAACTGATGGGTTGATCTCAGAGGGACGCTTACATAAAACACCTGGCGCTCTCAACGTTCCCTCTCCCAACAGACGATCTCACATTTGCTTTCTCAGGCGCACCACCAGACGTTTGGCAAATCTCACGGGACGTTATATACAGGTATTTGATGATAGAGGCAATCAAAACACATTACAGCACATGCTCCAAAAGTAACGCGTCTTTGGAAGCGTTCTGCTTTTATTGTGTGGAGCAAAACTGCAGGGCTCATTCGTACTGGCGATTGTTATTTTTGGTTTCTGATTGTTGTGAGATAACGCCAGATGTGTCAAGCCGTTTGATGCAGATGTGTGAACCGACTGTAAGCAATCTCCCGCCGCCACCTCCCTCCCACTCTCACAGCAACTTTGTCCTCGCCGTTTCATTTATTTGCTCTTCTTTCTTCCCCCCCCCTCTCTATTATTTTCTCTCCCATAAGCTGCTTGTCAGATTTATCAAGAAGAAAGCGCACATGCATCTGTTCACTCTTGCTTTTCCAGATATAGAACACTTGTTCTCGTGCAAAAGCAGGCTCTGTTTTAGCCAGATGTGTTAACTTAGGCTAGATCTGACCCAAACCGATGGCTGTAAAAGGAGAGCAGGAGGAGACGGATGAAGGATATATGGTGCTCTCAGGCAGAAATGGAGAGATTGAAGAAATGATAAAAAAGACTGGCGGCCTCGGGAGCAGTGGTGTACTTCGGATAACAACACATATCTGGAGTGAAAAAAAAAACACTACCAGTCAAATGTTTGGAATCAGTAATATGTTGTTTAATGATTTAAAAGAAGTCAATTCTGCTCACCAAGGTTGGATTTATTTGATCAGAAATATCTAAATTGTGAAATTTTGTTACAATTTTACATAATCGCTTTCTTATTGAATGTAGTTTCAAATTTATTCCTGTGATTCAAAACTGAATCTTCTTCAGTCTTCAGTGTCCTTCAGTGATCATTCAGAAATCATTACAATATGATGCTTTGCTGTTCTATTATGATCAGTTATTTCTGGTAAAAAAAATCACAAATATTGTTTCTTAAAATTATCAGTGCTGAATTATTATTATTATTATTATTATTAATATTATTTTGTCTTGCTTATATTCAATTCAGTTCAATTCATCTTTATTTCTATAGCGCTTTTACAATGTAGATTGTGTCAAAGCAGCTTCACATAGAAGATTATAGTGAATTGGAATGGTGTCCGTTCAGTTTTTAGAGTTTAAGTTCAGTTCAGTTCAGTGTGGTTACTACTTATAGTATCATACTACTTATAGTATCATGGAAACTGTGATACTTTTTTTTTTATTTCAGGATTCTTTGATAAAAGAAAGTTCAAAATTATAGCTTTTATTTGCCATCTTTTTTACATTTTAAATGTATTTGATTTCATTCTTGAACAGTGTATTGAGATTATTAAAAGTAAATACATTGAAATGGTACTTTTAATGCAATTCCTAAACTGACAACAACAACACCACCACCACCACCAACAACAAAGGTGGCACAGTGGGTAGCACGATCGCCTCACAGCAAGAAGGTCGCTGGTTCGAGCCTCGGCTGCGTCAGTTGGCATTTCTGTGTGGAGTTTGCATGTTTTCCCCGTGTTCGCGTGGGTTTCCTCCGGGTGCTCCGGTTTACCCCACAGTCCAAAGACATGCACTATAGATGAATTGGGTGAGCTAAATTGTCCATAGTGTATGTGTGTGAATGAATGTAAGTGTATGGTGTTTCCCAGTTATGGGTTGCAGCTGGAAGGGCATCTGCTGCGTAAAACATATGCTGGATAAGTTGGCGGTTCAGATTAATAAAGGGACTAAGCCGAAAAGAAAATGAATGAATGAATAATAATTACAACAATAATACTACAATGTTGTTTTTTGAGCAGATCACAATACTAGAATTATGTGACACTGAAGACTAATCGGTCAGTTTTAAACCACAATAAATAATTACACTTTAAACTTCATTCAGTAAAAATGAGTTAATATTGCAATAACATTTTACAATTTGACAGGTTTGTTTCACACAGTGCGTGTGTGTGTATATTTTTTATTTTTCTTTTATTAAATTTTTTTTTAGTATTACTCACGCTCACCTTCTCTAGGTCAACATAATCGAAGCCACCCGAACATGGCTCAAATTAGATGAAAAAAACAGCCTTACTTGTTTAGTTAGCAATGACTAAATGCAATACCATCTAGAGTAAACGTATAATATTGCCTTTAGGAAACTTAGAAGACGGAATGATTGTTTTTGTTCTCTTTCTTATGGGTTGTTTAACAAGCATAACATAAGCTAGGAAGATCGCACACATTTTTTTTTTTTCCACGACACATCATCATGGCATTTTAACACTGGTGCAAAAAGTTGAAAGTGATGATCTTATACTTTTTTAAAGGCAGGCTCAAATGCAATCCATATGGGAAAACGGGGTTGTTTTCCTTCCCCATTTACTTGGTTAACCTCTGTGTGACCTATTTGTATGAACCACAGGCATTTGTGTGTTTGTAACCATCCAAATTTATGTATCTCTGAGCAGGTCTTAGTTTATTTGCATTCTACGACCCTACAAGGTCAACAGATCCTGAACAAAATGGTTAATCTGCGCAAAATGAAAAAAAGGACGAGGCTGAGAACATTTTAGAAATATGTTACATACAAATACATAAATCATCCTGCTTCCAGCGGAAATATCAGCACCTATTCTCATCAAATGTGGCCTGAAGTCTCAACAGCAATGAGGATAGAGAGTTCATGCTCACAGAAGAGCTCTAAATAATACGTCTTCACTTTTCGGTAACTGCTTTTTCAGCATTTGCTAATTACAGACTTCAACCGGAGTCTGTTAGAAGACATGCAAACACAAAAAATACAGTCAAACAACACTTCTAATGAATGTATTTCTAAATAAAAAAACAAAGCAAACATTTACATTAATCCTTTTGGGGATTTATAGAAGCCGTGAAATTAGAATCTGGGCTTTTCTGCGATTTTGTAGATGAAAGGGAAGCTTTTTTTAATAACTGCTATCACAAAAATTCAGAACTCGGAAGTTGTAAAAAAAATGAAAAGGCCGAAGCAAATGAAAGAGGAGGGTAAATACACTGAAGATTCAATATTCCTTGTTTTTATTTAGAGTGTGGGTCAGAGAAGTGCATACTGTAAGCGTAAATGAAATTTTAAAGTAGGACAGCCTCGACACAAGGTTACTTCCACATATCTGTGACCATGAAAACAAGTCAATACACAGCATCAGTTAAAATAGAATTTTCTGATCTCAGTAAAGCCTACATGTTTTTGTTTTTTCTCCCCTTTTTTATTAATTACGTAATGCACTATTTATCTGCTTTTAGGAGCTCTCTGAAAATAATTCTGTGTCTGTTTACAACCACCTCAGTTCTTCATTATCAGGAAAAAAAAAGAATATATCTGCTATCGTGACTTTTTGGCAGGAACAGAAAATGTTACTCCTGATATTAGCATACTCAAATTCAGGATGGACTGTTTGTACTGCGTAGAATCAAAGTTTCATCATGCCCAGTGCGCATACCCACGTTTACCATTTCCCACACATCCCACTCTGATCAATGTTTCTGTAAAATAAAGTTTTATCATTTTCTCTCATAACCTTCAAAAGTTGCTTTTGAAATCAAGTCTTATAACATAGCGAGTAGATTTTGTTCTTCCAAAACTGTTGCCAGAAATGCTTTTGGCTGACATCCTTTTCAGTCTCTCTCAGCGTGGGGAAGCCTTTTTTTTCTGTTTCTTTAACTCACGCACCAGTCTGTTCATTTTACCATGAAGGGTTTTATTAATGTAGTGATAAAATATTTGAGAAGAGTTCAATGCATTACTGTATGTTTGTTCCGTTGTCTTTTTTTTATGAGCATTAGTCTTTTAGTGTTCATATATACCATCAAAACATTTTAGAGCTAAAGGAATGTCCTTTCAAAGGCACTGTGGCAAGCTGTTGAACCACTGAAGGTGCACATTTTGTACATTTATTTGATAGTATGTGGTACAGTATATACAGTTCAATTTTGGGGTACTGCTGCTTTGTGCTTGTAAAAATAAAAGTTTCAACATTGCTGTATATTTACAGTAGTTCACAATAAGCATTAGTATTACGATTTATCACTGCTTTCCAAATTTTTGAATCTTTCCATTATAGGAGGTAACACTTTACAATAAGGTTGTATTAGTCAAGTTAATGTTAGTTAATGCGTTTACTAACCTGAACAAACAATGGACAATACATGTATTACGGTATTTGTTCATGTTAGTTAATGTTAGTTAATGAAAATAGAGTCGTTCATTGTTAGTTCATGTTAACTCGTGGCACATTAACTAATGTTAAGCATGCATTTGGATTTTGATGATGAATTAGTAATTGTTGAACTATGCTTAATAAATGCTGTACAAGTATTGTTCATTATTAGTCCATGTTAGTGAATGCATGTACTAATGTTACCTGATTGTAAAGTGTGACCCATTAGGAATATGCATGATCAGTAGTTTCACTTGAAAGTGAATATTTCCCCACAGTTTTCGCTAATGTTCAAGTTTACAAACAGAAGTTATTTGGTTTTAAAATGGCTCCTGTGTGAACTGTGCATCCTAAATCTGTATGCTATTAGTAATAGACCGAAATTAGCTGAAATTGCGCTAATGTTACCGCGCCTCCTTCCTAAATCCTAATAGTCTATACCAATTCTATACTAATGTACACTAATAGGGCTGTTTCTATTTATTTTCAAACCCAAAGACATTAAATTGAAGTAAAAACCAGAGGCTTAGCATAGATAAATGATAGGGAGGTATCATGGGACTGTCCTACCTGCCTTAGCCTGCAGCTCATACACGCAGCCTGGCCTGATCTCTAATCTAGCCTGGGGATTGAATCAGGGCCTCCCTGGATGATGACAGAGGGAAGAACAGCTGCTCTCAGAGCCCCAGGCTCCTCCGTTCCCCTTACTTTGATCACTGTTAGATCTGTATGATGCTACCTGTTGTAGACAGGTAACATGCGGCAACACACAAACATATGTTGCTGATGAATGAACAACATGCACGTAGCAACCACCTCTGCCCACTGTACTCACAGGAACACATCCTGAAAAATCAGCCAATACAAATATGGTCTTATATCATGTCCAGCTTATTAGCAGAGCAAATGAAAAACTTACAGTATGTTTGTTGAGTTGGCAAACATTTGTTTACTTTTTAGTCCTGTATTTTCATATATACCCTTAAGACACTGCTATGAACATTTTAGGGGTAAAGAAATGTCCTTTCGAAAGCCACTGCCCCAGTGACAAGCTGTTGAGCACATTTTGAACATCTATTCGATAGTGTGTGGTAAGTACAGTTCAATTTTAGAGTATATTATTGATTTGTGCTTGTAAAAATTCACTCTAAGTTTCAACATTTCTGCACAAACATACATGGTGCATCTCAAATCGCATACTTATGCACTATTCTATGCTATTTTGTAGTATAAATAGCATTCACACTGAGTTATTCTTTTTATAAAAAAAAAATAAAAAAAATTGCACTTATTCAGCTGTTACAAAGACATGTGAGATGTTGAACATTTCATGCACTTAACGCTCACAGCTTTGTTCACATAACAAAAGGGGCGGAGCTATCAGTCGCTGAAGTTGGATTACTTTATTTATTTTGGATTGTGAAAATTCTCCTATACGAGTGATTATGGTGCATCCTAATGTGCATGTGGTTGTACTTATCAGCTACTTTTTGGTAGTTTGGTCTTTGTTTTCTCTAATCTGGCAATCATTAAACGTCATTAGGGGAACTATTTGAATTTTCGTTTAGTAAAAAAAAAAAAAAAATTGTGTTCAATTTGGGACAAATCTAAACGTATACACTACATGGATGAGTGTAGAAGTGCATAATTGCATAGTGTATGAGTGCGTAGTGAATAAAGTGCCATTCGGGATGCAGCTATAACACTACATGGTTGAGTGTACAAGTTCATAAGTGTATAGTGTATGAGTGTATAGTGTATAGTGTGCCATTTGGGACAAAACTACAGTATGAATGAATGAACAACATGCACTTAGCAAACACCTATGCTCACTGTACTCAACACAAGAGCACAACCTGAAAAATCGGCCAATACAAATATGGCCTTATCTCACGTCCAGCTTATTAGGAGAGCAAATGAACAACTTATGTTGCTTTCATGTGCAATAAAATTGTGGCACTGAGCTCCCTATGCGCTTGCTTTTTAACAAGTAACTTTTCTAACAATGCATTATTCAGATAGGCGGGAGGGAGGTTTATGGTGATAGCCTTCTGAGGGAAAAATCCCACCATGTGGTCTGGAGCTGTGGCCCGGCTTTCTGCTGGTTAAACTTCAAAGGCAGAGCAAAACATTCACACCAGGTTCTCTCGCTGAGGGGATTTATGTAAGCTGGAAAGAATAACAGAGAGCGGGATATTCTCTGTCCTGTGGCCTCAGATATGCATCACGGAAGAGTCTTCTTTGTTCGCATGGAGCTCTTAGCTCAGCTTGTTTGGCAGGTAACTGTCATTTACCAAGTGTCGGGGTGAAGTTCAGGTTTAGCATTAATAGGTGGGATTAAAGACTGACAGTGATGGATAACCCTGGAACAAAGCAAGTTTAAGGTCCGCAAATCTTCAGTCGTGGTGATGCTGCTGGAAATGTTGCTAAAATGTCACATGAGAACATTCTGTGTTAGCATTTATAACTGGCTGCCATATGCCACCTACACTTGTAAAAAAAGTTGTGTGTGTGTGCAATTGCATTGAGTGCACACTGTAATGTATA
>CAIGQV010018273.1:2304115-2315996 GCA_903798115.1 Danio jaintianensis | reverse complement strand
TAATAATAATAATAATAATAATAATAATAATAATAATAATAATAATATTTTTTTATTTATTTTATTTTATCTCTTTTCTGGTTCTGCCTGAACATGTCTGTTAGTTCATGCATATGGATATTTGTACCAACTTTAGACAGACTGGATTTGCAGGATAATCGCATCTAATATAACATAACATGCACTATGATTAGAAAAGATTACTTTCAACATGGAAAGAGGAGAAAAAATGTAATTAGACCTAAAGTTTATATTACATCTGTGCATCACTGACCCAAAACGTTTGCACAGAACTATATTTATATTTCAAAGTCATGTCTTTCTATCAATGTTTATTATACTGTTTTAATTTAAACTGTGATAACAGTTATGTTAAACTGTAATAATGTTTAATATATCAAATAAATATATCCTAGCTGAATAGAGAGTTTAAACTTTTGAATGGCAGCATAGCTACATAAAATAACAAACAGGCTGAAACACACTCTCGGCATGTCAATGCTGAGAATATTCGCTCGGTTTCTCTCTCCACTGTGTTGTGATGGATCTAATTTGGGTTGAACCTCCTCACGAGGCAAGTTCAGCCAAGAGCTCTATGACTATAGGTTTAATTTAAGCTCAGTCAGGCCATTAGATGGGTGTGGTGCATCGTGGGTTGTTAAAAAATGAACAAAATTGGGGGAAAGAATTCATCTAAAATAAATAATGCTTTCTCCATGTCTTGATGAAATATCACTTAGACGAAACTGAGCCTGATGACTTAAGGAGAAGAGAGAGAGAGAGAGAGAGAGAGAGAGAGAGAGAGAGAGAGAGAGAGAGAGAGAGAGAGAGAGAGAGAGAGAGCTGTAGAATTTTAACCAACTTCAATGCATTAAAAAAAATCTGTTATACACATTTAACAATTACAATAGTATATGATTACAAAAATACAAATATATATTAAAAAAAACTTCATTCTCAACTACACAAGGCAAGGGACTATTGCAACAGCAGATATTAGAAAAAGTTATAAAAAAATTTAATCAATCAAGATTCTTGCTTCTACCATGTTACGAAAGAGCTCAATCATAATTTGTTCTAAATAATGTTTGATTTTCTTCTTTCTGCTAATATAGACCGCTAGTTTTCCTATGACAGAATGTAACATTTGACAATAAAATATTTTCTTTCTCATATATTTCAAACCGAAATAATCAAATTTTGTAAAAATATTGCTTACACTACCCGTCAAAATCCGTGTCGCCTGTTTTAGGAACAACAAATAATACCTTAACTTCTAGTTGATCATTTGGTGTCAGAAGTATATACAAAGCTTATAGAATATTGTGTATGACTCCCATGAGCTTGGACGACTGCATCCATACATCTCTGCAATGACTCAAATTACTTATTAATAAAGTCATCTGGAATGGCAAAGAAAGCAATCTTGCAGGACTCCCAGAGTTCATCAAGATTCTTTGGATTCATCTTCAATGCCTCCTCCTTCATCTTACCCCAGACATGCTCAATAATGTTCATGTCTGGTGACTGGGCTGGCCAATCCTGGAGCACCTTGACCTTCTTTGCTTTCAGGAATTTGCCCTCTCCTGTGGTTTGTAATGTAATGGGCAGCACAAATGTCTTGATATCTCAGGCTGTTGATGTTGCCATCCACTCTGCAGATCTCTCGCACGCCCCATACTGAACGTATCCCCAAACCATGATTTTTCCTTCACCAAATTTGACTGATTTCTGTGAGAATTTTTGGTCCATGCAGGTTCCAGTAAGTGTTATAGGCAGTATTTGTGATGATTGGGGTGCAGTTCAACAGATGATTCATCGGGAAAATCTACCTTCTGCCACTTTTTCAAATGATCAGCTAGAAGTCAAGTTATTATTTGTTGCTCTTACAACTGGGATCGATGACAAGACTTTTGTCAGGTAGTGTAGTGAAAATAGAGTTTTAAAAACCCATTTAATTTTGTATTACATTGAATTATAAAAAATAAAAAAAAATCATATCAAACTGTTTAAATATTAAAAATCTGTAAAATCTTTTCATCTATTTCACAAAGATCCCTTTTAAACACACTCAAAACATGACGTTTGCTGTTTGTTCAAACTACTTATTTAAAATGAGCTGAAACAGCACAATTATTGAGGTCTTTTGTGGGACAACTTAATTGTTTTATGTTTAATCCATATACATTTGTAAAAAAAATAATAAGTTGACTTAAGTCCTTCAGGTCATCTCAACACATATCGATTGTGTGGAACCCAGCATTTTTACACCAGGTTGCTTTAAAAGACAAAAGATCTTGCATTAATATATAATAATCATAGTCAGTCAGAATCATGTATTTGATCAGTTTCACAAAAAGCAACCGATTTCACACACATTTTGCTCAACTTTTTCTTTCAGTGTGATATAAATCGCCATACATTTGCAGAGAGAGAAAGATAGAGAGAGAGAGAGAGAGAGAGAGAGAGAGAGAGAGAGAGAGAGAGAGAAAGCTCTGTGGCACAAAGCTCCAGTGTCTAGAGACTCAGCAAGTGTTTATGTGTGTTTCCAAGTGTGTGTGCGTGCGTGTGTGTGCGTGCTTGTGTGTGTATCTGCAGCATACTGATGTGCCGAGCGGAGCGCAGGATGAGGGAGGAGGAGAGAAAGAGAAAATGTATTGCCCGGGGCAGTGTCTCTCCGTCTATTATTCTGTGCTCATGAAGAGAGGACGCAGCATGTTATTTTTAAAAAAAATTCTTCATCAAATTATGACCAGGATTAACCTCTTCCTGTAAACCGAGAGGAAAGGCGGAGTTTCCAATGTGTGTGTGTGTGTGTGTGTGTGTGTGTGTGTGTGTATGTTTAAGACATGGGCCTGCTTGCCAGCTTTAACTGGGTGTGAAATGATTTGCTGAAAAGACATTTATAAGCATATTTGTGTGTTGCAGGAAACCGTATTTTGTCACTGGCTGGCTGAGGGACTCATCATGTAGGACTGAATGCTGAATGAACTTGTATCGATGCATGTGTGTGAGTGTGTGTTTGTGCACAAAGAAGAGGTTTTGTTGCTATGGAAGACACACTGCAGTTCTTCACACACCTACTCCAGATTCTCACTTCAACACTCTTTTGTTCATGGCCTACCCAACATATCACCTTAGAATTAAATATATATTTCAACAATAATTTTTTCACATATTCCATTATGTGATTATAAATTTTTTTGGTACATTTTGGGACCTTTTATTTTAGAAAGCTAATATTTTCTGTCTATAAGCTTGAACTCTGAATTGGTTCTATAAAGTTTTATTTATGAACCAATCAACACTTGGAATACACATAAGAGGACGAATTAGGATCTTCTCAGTGGCCAAGATTCAATTCATGACACTTGCAGTGCTGCGTTGAATGCTTTTCACATAAGAAACTTAACAAGATGCTGCACTTATTCACATATCTCTGTGGAGATGATACTGTATACAGTTCATAAACATCTTACCCTTTTTAAAAAAAAAATAGCATGATGATTTTGTAAAATAAAGTGAGATGAAATGTTTTTTTTTGTTTTTTTAATAATGTCAATATTTTAAATGTTCAATATTTTTAATTATATATAAATGAAATCACTTTGCTGAAGCCTTGCCTGTTTTCTTTCTTTCTTGCTTTCTCTTTTTTTTAAGGTCAACAATAAATTGATGGGGTCTTAATGACAATAATAAACACTTGCATGTTAGTTATTTCAGCCATACTGATCTCTGGAGAGAAATGACAGTTTTACAGTAGTTTTTTTCTTTTTTTTTTCTTTGCAAACCAAAGGGAATTTTCAGCATTAATGCCATCAATTTCCCTCACATCTTCCAACCTAAAGTCTGCCCCGGTCAAAATATTTAATACCGCCTTTTATGTTTTACTAGAACAATATTAATTTATGCATTTATTTATTTTTACTGAACTATAAATCAATCAACTTTCAATTTAACCTTCTACAAAAAAACAAACATGCAAAAAAAATTAAATAAAATAAATAAACAAACATTTATTTCAGTATAAGTAAACTGTTTGTGGTTCTTAAAAAATATTGTTTAATGAATGTTTTGCAAGATATAAGCTTATAATTCCGAAATTAAATTTGTTTTATTTTATTTTATTTTATTTTATTTTATTTTATTTTATTTTATTTTATGTTATTTTGTATTTGTTTATTATTATTATTACTATTATTATTATTATTATTATTATTACTATTATATATTATTATTATTATTATTTATTTATTTTGTTTTATTTTTATTTTGCACTTTACAAATTTAAGGGTATTCCGATACTGGACATTTAAAAGACATTTGGAGTTTCTGTCATTTTAATGTATTGAAGAGACATGTTTCCCATATCATGTTTTCAATATGGAATGCAAAAATTATCCAAGCTATACATCATTGAACTGCCAAGAAAGCAGATATTTAAAAAAAAAGTAACGTGGCTCCATAGATTTACATTGTAGCGAAGATTCAAGAAGCCCTATATATTTTGGCTTCATATTTCAAGCTTCTTCTTTTTTTTTTTTTCCTTTTTTTGTGTGTGCTGCATCTATCTCGGGGATATAATAGCACAACATTGATTCTTACTGTCTCCATCTCTCTGCATCATTCTCTACATTGGAGCGTCTATAGATAATCTTTACACAATCTGCTCTCATCACTTGCATTCTCCCTCAAGGTTTATGACTCAAATGGCAATGCTATTCAACTGTACCCGACGAGCAGCTTTTTGAGCTTTTATTTTTTGGTTTTATGTGTATAGTTTTAGCAACCATTGTGTTCTTATAAATATTTACAATTTGCTCATACCGTGTTTTAAAAAAACAACAAAAAAAACGCTAAATTAATATGATATTTCGTGGGATGGAGATAAAAAAACAAGCTTATCTTCCTTAATCTGTGCATCAAGCTCCTGTTTCAAAGCCTGACGATTTTTTGCAGATAAATTATGTCTGTTTCATCCATTTATTTATTATCTTTATTATTTTTGTAGTTCTGATGTTTACGGTATAATCCCCCTGACCCATATTAGATATCCAAATTTGATATGATTTAAATTTGATTTGATTTGTTGTAAAATAAGGGAGCGGATGAGTTTGACCAGATTGTCTTGATGGAGATGAAGAATTATGTTCCTTTGAAATTCCTCAGGGGATTTGCACTTGGTTTTAACCTTTATTTGTGAAGCAATAAAGAACAAAATGATAAAGCAGGTAAATCAGAGTCTAAACAGTCGGCTGTGGAAAATATTTAGAATAGGTCAGAGAATAATGAATGCACAAACTGTTTTGTGTCTCTGTTTTTGAATTTAAAAAGAAGTAGGCGTATGTAGTAAAGTGAATAAATAGTTATGTCAAAATCTGACACTGTCTGACAATGAATAAATGAGTAAATCCTAGATTGCGTTAAGTAAATGTCACACCGTTTTCATCTTCATATCATCAAATTATCTTTGCTTTTTTCATTTGTTTTTTTCACAATAATGTTTACCAATTCTCCCAGTGTCCCTCTTTATTATCATATTAACATATTATCAGCATGATGCCTCTACATCATATTTTCATTCAATCATTCATTTTCCTTTGGCTTAGTCCTTTTATTCATCAGGGGTCACCAAAGCGGAATGAACCGCCAACTTATCCAGCATATGTTTTACACAGCGGATCCCCTTCCAGCTGCAACCCAGTACTGGGAAACATCCATTCACACTCATTCACACACATACACTACCGCCAATTTAGTTTATTCAATTCACCTATAGCGCATGTGTTTGGACTGTGGGGGAAACCGGAGCACCCGGAGATAACCCACGCCAACACGGGGAGAACAACTTCACACAGACATGCCAACTGGCCCAGCCGGGACTTGAACCAGCGACCTTCTTGCTGTGAGGCGACAGTGCAAACCACTGAGCCACCATCTCACCCTACATCATATTTTATCTGTTCTAAAGATTAGAAGATATCTCATTGAAGAACTATTTAGTATCCCTAAAGATCCTTTCAGTAAACAGTAAACCTGAAATATGTGTTCTTAATGTGAATAACATTCTATTCTATTCTATTCTATTCTATTCTATTCTATTCTATTCTAATCTATCCACATTGTTTGCTATTTCTGTGGAGAAGAAAAAAAAAAAGGAATGATTTTGAGAGTATAATAACAAAAAACTTAAAACATGAAATAAAAAAGGTTTACAATGAAAATCCAATTGGATCCACTTTTTCATAGCACGTCTCATATGATATATCTTCTAAAATACAGAAAATATTACTTTACATATTGTATTGTTAGTAAATCATATAAACATTTGCACACTATAGATTAATAAAGCAGAAATTCATATAAAAACTCAACAAAAATATATGTACACACATTTGCATAAGTAAATAAGTAGATAAGTAGAAAGTACTCTTGAATGTTAACCACAATGTTGGGAAGGAGTTACTTTGGAAATGTAATAGGTTACAGATTACAAGTTAACCTATTTCAAATAAGTAGTAACTTCAATTTCAGTTGCTTTATTTTTTTAATTACTTTTATTAATGTAACAGATTACACATCCATCATCATCATCAACAACAACAACAATAATAATAATATTTATTATAATATTAGGACGACGCGGTGGCGCAGTGGGTAGCACGTTCGCCTCACAGCAAGAAGGTCGCTGGTTCGAGCCTCGGCTGGGTCAGTTGGCGTTTCTGTGTGGAGTTTGCATGTTCTCCCCGTGTTCGCGTGGGTTTCCTCCGGGTGCTCCGGTTTCCCCCACAAGTCCAAAGACATGCGGTATAGGTGAATTGGGTAAGCTAAAATTGTCCGTAGTGTATGTGTGTGAATGAGTGTGTATGAATGTTTCCCAGTGATGGGTTGCAGCTGGAAGGGCATCCGCTGCATAAAACATATGCTGGATAAGTTAGCGGTTCATCCCGCTGTGGCGACCCCAGATTAA
This sequence comes from Danio jaintianensis, assembly GCA_903798115.1. Lineage (NCBI taxonomy): Eukaryota > Metazoa > Chordata > Actinopteri > Cypriniformes > Danionidae > Danio > Danio jaintianensis. The sequence continues at coordinate 2,309,026 of CAIGQV010018273.1, read as the reverse complement.
TAAAGGGACTAAGCCGAAAAGAAAATGAATGAATGAATAAATTATAATATTAACAACTACTACTACTTCTACAACTACTACTACTATTAATAATAATAATAACATAATTATTGCATGTCTTTTAATATAAAAAATAATAATTAACCACCAGGTGACACAGTGGCTCAGTGGTTAGCACTGTCACACTGTCGGCCAATTTAGTTTATCCAATTCACCTATAGCGCATGTGTTTGGACTGTTTGGACTCCAACTAGTGACCTTCTTGCTGTGAGGCGACAGTGTTAACCACTGAGCCACCATGTCACCTATATTTATTTATATTATATTATATTATATTATATTATATTATATTATATTATATTATATTTATTATATTATTCATTCATTCATTTTCTTTTCGGCTTAGTCCCTTCATTAATCTGTGGTCACCACAGCGGAATGAACCGCCAACTTATCCAGCATATGTTTTACGCAGCGGATGCCCTTCCCATCACTGGGAAACATCCATACACACTCATTCACACTCATACTCTACGGCCAATTTAGATTACCCATTTCACCTATAGCGCATATCTTTGGACTTGTGATGGAAACCGGAGCACCCGGAGGAAACCCACGCGAACACGGAGAGAACATGCAATCTCCACACAGAAACGCCAACTGACCAAGCCGAGGCTCGAACCAGCGACCTTCTTGCTGTGAGGCGAACGTGCTACCCAGTGCGCCAACGGTGCAGTCTATATTATATTATATTATATTATATTATATTATATTATATTATATTATATTATATTATATTATATTAGATTATATTTAATGTGTACATATTATACTATAATAATGTGTTTACTAATGCATTATTCATTTCTTTTTGTCTCAGTAACTGTAATGGATTGTAGTTACATTTATATTTTATTTTTTTGTAATAAAATTTTGTCATGATGTTACATGTGATTAGTTTCCCCAAACACTGGTTATTATGCTCCATGCAACCATATATACCAATAAACAACCTTTATATTTTAATAACATCCTTAAGTGCAGTTCAGGACAATTTTACATTTACTTAAAAACAGTAAATCGTGTCAAATTAAAAGCAATTTACCCTTCGGGAAAGGCTAACCTTATAGTGTGTACATGTTAATGAATGTTTCTAATTGCTTATTTGTGTAATTACACTGTAACAGACACCTTCACATAAACCATCATCTCAGTTTCTTATAGATAGACGCATCCTCAATCTGTCATTTACTGCAGTCTCTGAAATAACATATCATTTTATCTGTAATTATATCAGCTATGTAAAATCTACTCCAGACACTTTTAAAGAGTGATTACACAGGTATTAGCTACTTATCTAATGGCTTATATTTAGTCTTTCCTTTAGCTTCTTTAATTAGTTGGTTGGTTTGACGAGCTAAACAAATAAGGACTTATTTATCGTTCCAAAAATATCTAAATCTACTGTAAATTTACTCATTGTGTATCCATGGTAACAGAAGATGACTGGTAGTAAGATTTATTTTCTCCTCATCTAAACCATGCCTACGATATGATGCATTGTTGTTGTGAATCACATGACTTACTGTACAGTAAATAACCTGTCAATTGATGGAAAGCAGAGGTACCATGCATTGCATTTAAGGCCCAATTCACACTGTACCGACAGACGTCAATAAATGCGGACAATCGGCAGATTACAATACGTCACTTCTCAGACATTCAACGATCGGACAAATGGCGATTCAGGATGTTCAATCATCGAAAATGGGCTTCATCAGACGTCAACACACACAAACTGATTCGACAAAACCTGACAAAGTATCTGATGCAGGGTTCTTTCTGTGCTGAGTCAATTGGGCTAAAAACTGTATTGTGTCAAAAAAAATCAACATGGCAGCAAAAAAGTTATATCAATAGCTTTCTATATAGTGATCAATGTCTGATGAATGCAAACTAGGGAGCAAGGTCTTTGTTGGTTTAATATTCAATATTGCACATTAGATATATGTATTGTTTTTATTATTTTTTATTTATATATATTTTTTCATCATTTTCATTGTTTATCTGTTAAAAACTCTATTGAAATAGAAAAATCTATTGACTTCCATGGTATTTTTGTCTTATTATGCAGGGCTACCTATTATCAAGGGCTACCAGTTACCAACATTCTTCAAAATATATCATTTTGTGCAACAGAAGAAAGAACGTCATAATTTGGAGTAAATTTTCAATTTGGGAGAACTTTAAATCTTAAATGAATCTTAATCTTAATTGAATCCCTTAAACCTTAAAGTACTCAACACTGATTAGGGCCATTCACACAAAACAAACTTATTATTAATCTTATTTTATTCCAATGCTCTACTTTTATGTTGTTTTTATATAAACCCATGCTTAACCTATGTGCATAATCATAATGCTTGAGCTCTGGATTTTTAAGACACCGTGTCAAGTTAAAAATACATCATCTTTTACATGCAGCACCACTCATCAATGTCAGTTCCAAAGCAGTTGACCAATCAGAAGAACTCGGAGACAGGACAAGCATTACAAGCTTTTGCTTACAGTAGCAAGTTGGCATGGTTTTAGCGTCTTGCGTCTTAAGATGCAAAGATGTGCTGCGTGTGAATTGACAAATACCAAACTAGTGCACCACAGTGTTTCTGTGGGTCTAATAGTCAATATGTATCCAGTCAATTTTCATATTCATTCATTCATTTTCCTTCGGCTTAGTCCCTTTATTCATCAGGGGTCGCCACACCGGAATGAACCGCCAACTTATCCAGCATATGTTCTAAGCAGCGGATGCCCTTCCAGCTGCAACCCAGTACTGGGAAACATCCATACACACTCATTCACATACATATAGTACAGCCAATTTAGTTTATTTAATTCACCTATAGCGCATGTGTTTGGACTGTGGGTGAAACCAGAGCATCCGGAGGAAACTCACGCCAACATGAGGAGAACATACAAACTCCACATAAAAATGCCAACTGACCCAGCCGGGACTCGAACCAGTGACCTTCTTGCTGTGAGGTGACAGTGCTAGCCACTGAGCCACCATGTCGCCCAATTTTCATATTTACATTGTTAATCTGTTGGATACTGGTAGCCAAACTGGAAACTGGTAACTTGTAGAATAGACTTCCATAGTATTTTTTTCTTACTATGGAAGTCAGTGACTACAGATCTTTACATTGCACCAACATTATTTTTTGGTGCAATATAATAAAGAAACATCTTTTGAACCATCTGAGGGTGAGTGAACTTCAAATATCTAAATCAGGCATAAATTTAAGGATAGTTCGCAAAATTGGCACAACAAATCTTTTCATTTAGAAGATATTTTGAAGAAAGCCATTGACTTCTATTGTATTTATTTACTAGAAGTATTTTTCCCCCTACTACGGAAGTTGATGGCTACAAGTTACCTATACAATAACCTTCATAATTTAAATCCTTCATCAGCTGACATCTGTATGTGCAGTGTGAGTTGGCCTAAACACTGGAAAAAGGATCAAAAATATGTGTAATAAAAATCCAAATTTGGTTATTTTAATAGCTTTTTTTTGACTAGGCCGTTTCCGTGGGTTTAATAATCCATGCACACCCAGTCTATTTTCCATCGTTTCCGTTGTTCTTCTTCTCCTTAAGTGTGTCACTTTTCCAGAAGTCAACATCACCCATTTTTATTGCCATTTCGCACATCGCACTTACGCAACAGAGGTGCTGAGTGTGTGCGGATGATTGTGTGTGTGTGTGTGTGTGTGTGTGTGTGTGTGTCTCGTTCGTTCCCTCTCACACTGCTCCCCTTCCGCTCGTTATTAATTCATTGTCCGAATCTGGATCCTCATGACAGTAATGGTGCTATTAACCAGGCCTTCTGCTGAGCTTGCACCTCTCCCTCTCACTCTCTCTCTCTCTCTCTCTCTCTCTCTCCGTCTACATCCATTCGCTCATTCCCATACAGGGCCAGGTATTACAGGAAGAAATAGGATTTTGTAATTTACTGCTTTGAAAAGATAGGTGTGCAGAAAATGAGGAGAATTAGGTGGATGGACACACTCTCAGCGTGGATATGGGAGCGCTGGAGTGCAGGTAGTCAGTGATTTGTTGTCTGTGGTCTGGGAAGGAGGAGTCGTGTTCCCGGCTGTGAGCTATTAACACTTCCAGAACATTCTCTAGGGGAGATGCATTATGCCCTTAGGGATTAACATATTATGCACACGCTAGCCCATTTTTCCACATATGTAAACAAGCTGACAGTGTGTGTGTGTGTGCATATACTGGAAAGGGAGATAAATAGAGAGGGAGCAAGGCTGATCTGTCATTGTCATATGTAGTTTGGTGTGTACATGCATGCAGACATATGCTGGATGTATGTTCTGTGCTTTTAAGCTGAACAAACTAAGGTTGCATGTTTAATCAAAATAAGGCTGATCAGGTCACAGAGATTTTGATCAATAATTCTGGTATGTGCTGTGAAGTGCAGCACTGTGTTGTTATACACGAGCAGCTCATGATCTAGGGTTTTCAGTTGCTTGGTTCAGAATCAAGTGTGCTCCGTATGAATTTACATCAGCATGAGCTCTGAATTTGTGTTAATTATGATGTGTGTTTAGGAATGGCAACCGTCCCTGCAATGAGAAGTGCTTGTAAACCAGCTGTTATGAACAAAAGCAACATTTTAAGGGTTTTTTCACCCAGTTCTTTTTTTTTTCAAATAGCTGTACAACTCTACAGTAAGGTTCCGTTTGATAGCATTACTTAACTAAATTACTAAATAAACTACAATGGAATACTACTACTACTACTACTACTACAACTACTACTACTACTACTACTGCTGCTGCTGCTGCTACTACTACTACTACTACTACTACTACTACTACTACTACTACTACT
>CAIGQV010018273.1:2258333-2277661 GCA_903798115.1 Danio jaintianensis | reverse complement strand
ATTTTATTTTATTTTATTTTATTTTATTTTATTTTATTTTATTTTATGTCTACTTAAATTCCATTCAGTATAACAGTAGTTTATGTAGCAGAATATCTTGTCAGGACATGTTTAGTATCATTTGATGACAAATAAATAAAAAAAGAGACCCTATTAAAAGATCACAGTACAGCCACAATATGCTAATTCATTGTTATTTATTTATTTACTTTTTTAAATAACCTTTTAGGGTTTTTTCACTTTTTATTGGGATAGGATAGTGGAGGGCAGACAGAAAAGCATTGGGATCAGACGGAGGGGAAGGATCGGCATAGGACCTCGAGCCGGGAATCGAATTCAGGTCGCCGTGAGCACCATAGCGCTATATGTCGGCGTACTTAACTTATAACTTAAATATTTATACTTTATTTAGTTTTACTTTTACATATAGAGATATGATTTTTGATTTATTTTATTTTCATATGTTGGCATTATTTTTAAAGTTGTTTAAAAGATTTTAAACAATTTATTTGCATACTTTAATATGCATTTCATTTTAATATGCATACCATGTATATTAAATCCCTTTTGCTGTTGTAATTGAAAGTAGATGCTAAAAGGGACCACAAACACGAGATAACATTAAGTTCTAATCACAAGTCTTATTTTATCTTATTTTTTATATAATTTATGCCAAGCCTCTGCTCACACATTCTTTTTCTCACCATCTCAGTCTCTGTCTTAGCACATTATTTTATTTTATTTTATTTTTATCTATTTAATTTATTATTTTTAAAATGTATTTACAGAAGCCAGGGCACAACACATGGTTGTTTGTTTGTTTAGCACCATTTGAATGAAAGAACAATACGAGAACAGTCACCAGAAAAGAAATATGTGCAGCACATATTTGAAATCCAAATGAGTTTATTTGGATAGTCATCTTGTTAATGACCTACTGCTTAACTGAACCATCAAAAGATTGGAGAGAAAAGAGAAAGAAACAGAAAATCAACTTCGGGACTGAGTATATTAAACATTGCATGATGAGAATGGTTTAATTTATCATAATCTGATTGTTTCTGGATGATGGGATAACTTACTATTGCGGCTGTAATAAACTGAAACTGAACTGGCAGTCATGAGTGCTGTTCAGACAAGATTGTTTTTCTAAATACCATTTGAGTTTCAACTATTAATAGAAGACATCTATGATTCGGATACAACTGAAATCTGTTTAGAAGAGCAACATGAAACCTATTCAAATTAATACAAATGCTAGCAATCAAATATTTTAGAATTAAAAAAAGAGAAGGAAATAGGGACATCTATATAATATTGGCCTAATGCAGATTAGATTATTTTATTTATTGTTTGGTTTTCCTGTTTCTTCTATAGATGGCAAATCTGAATGTCCAGTCTTGGTCTGCCCCTCAGAAATCATTATAATACAAAAAATAAAAATAAAAAAAGTCTTACTATTATTATATTTGAAAGCATTTATGCTGACTTAGTTTTGTGAAAACTAAAGTAGTGCATTCTGAATAGAAAAGTGAAAAGAACTAAGTTTATTTGAAATATAATAATTGTTTTTTTTCTAGGTGACAAGTAACAATTTTGCAGACCATATCGGCTCAATTTGCATTTCAGTCCGTAGTTGATGGTTGACTGTTTTTGACTGATTTTATTTTATTTTTATGAACATTTGTTTGAACCAGTGCAATAACTACTGTTCATTTAGTTATTATATTCAGTAAAGGTCAAAATAAATCAGCAGTGTTGTAAAAAATAACATTCACACATCACATTTCTACTTAATCTGGAATAGATTTCCACAAGATCCCCTGATTTAAATAGTTATTTGTTTAAGTATTATTCATTTTCTTTTCCGCTTAGTCCCTTTATTAATCTGGGGTCGCCACAGCGGAATGAACCGCCAACTTATCCAGCATATGTTTTACGCAGCGGATGCCCTTCCAGCTACAACCCATCATTGGGAAACACCCATACACTCTAATTCACACACATACACTACGGACAATTTAGCTTACCCAATTCACCTATAGCGCATGTCTTTGGACTTGTGTGGGAAACCGGAGTACCCAGAGGAAACCCACGTGAACACGGGGAGAACATGCAAACTCCACACAGAAATGCCAACTGACCCAGCCGAGGCTCGAACCAGCGACCTTCTTGCTGTGAGGCAAACAAATGCTCTAAATGATAATAGTCTTATTTGTGGAATATTGGTCACACTTTACAATAATTTCATTAGTTAATATTAGTTAATGTATTCAATGAACTAAGAATGAACAATTCTTGATGAACATAATTGAACATTTACTAATGCATTATTAAAATCCAAATGTTTGCTAACGTTAGTTAAATCACTGTGAATGGATGACTTTATTTTCATTAACTAACATCGACAAAGATGAGTAAATACTGTAATATATTAATTGTTCATTATTTGCTTGTGCTAGTAAATACTGTATCATTAACTAATGGACACTTATTGTGAAGTGTAGTGTAAAGTACTGTAAAGAAACATCATCAGTAGTTTCAAAACACACTTGAACAGTATACTCAAACACAAACCTATATTAAATCCAGAAAATCTCTATTTACACAACTAATGATACCCAGAGCTGCATTTACCCCATTGAAATCCATTACGGTCCATGAAATCGCACCGTCTCTGTTTCTTCCTCTCCCAACTCACATTTCAACTTCACAGGTTAAACATTTCCTCTGAACAGAGCATTTTCTCACAATCCCTAAAACGCCAAAAGATGTATCACTACAATGCATGATTTGCCTGTCTTGACAGCTCCACTGTTTGCAGATGCATTTAATAGACTAGTGCTTATGATGTAGATAATGCGGCCTGCCAGGAAACGGCACTCGCTGTTTTGTTAGAGCAGTCATGTGTCAATCATAATCCAGCTGAGGTGTGAACGCAATACCCTGTTTTGTCATTTCTCTCCTCAGACTGTGTTGGAATTTTCACATTACGCTGCCAGATATTTGCTCAGGAGAGTCGACGGCGTTTGTTCCACAGGCGAAAAGCACATGGTCCGAGTTTTCGATATCCTGTCCGCCCTCGGGTTGTTTACAGCTTTGCTTTTCGCTGACTCTTAGGCCTCTGTCACCCCGACTAGCCGAGCTGCTGCGATTACGCTTGTCATTTACTGACATTAGTGGGTCAGTTGTCAGATTGACTGCTCGTATTCACCGTGAGTCCCGAACGCCTGTTGTAGCGCAGTGTCACTGGCCCGTGATTGACGGATTGCGGGGACACACAAGAAGAGGGAAAGATACTGTCCTTTGAGCTGAAGGAGATCGGCTGAAATCGTTTGCAACGTGATCACGCAAGTTGAAGCCAAAGAGTCTGCTTTTCATGTTTGTTTGTGTGTGCCTTGCTGAGTTGAAATGGAGTTCAACTTTCCGACATTATCCTGTTAGGAAAGGCAACTGAAAGCATAATTTTTTTTTTTTTTGTAAGTTTGACGGATACCTGAGACCGTAATCCATTTCTGCTGGCAAAGATAATGGATTTGCCCCAGATGAGGTTAGATATTCGGCACCAGAACAGGAAAGTGCATATCTCTTTCACTCCTGACTGAGAGAAATTTTGGTGGACGAGATTTAGAAGAGAAGACATTTTAAATGTAGAACTAAAAATAAAATCAATGAATTAATCAATGAATCAATGAATGAATCAGTCGATCAATCAATAAAATATCCAGTATATAGGTATTTGTTCCACATATATTACAGAACAAATTGAATCTGTAATAATAATAATAATAATAAGAATAATAAGAATAATAATAATAATAACTGCTTCTAAATAGGTTGGATAAAAACATTCCATGTCTACCGTTTTTTTACAAATAAGTTAAAAGAGCAATCAATTTTATATATTTTAGCTGGAAAATTTTTTGATTGATTGATTTTAAAACCCTTTCTCTAAAGTTAAAACCCTTAATATTTTTGTTCTTATGAAAAAAGCTTTATTATTCTGTATTAATGCTTTAGTATTTTGATAATGAGTAAGTAAATACGTAATGTGCAGTTCACAAATGAATTCAAAATCCATTGTTTGTGTAATGTCGTGAACCCAGAGAAAATGTGCCGGTGTTAAATATCTGCCATGTTTATTTATCATTAAATTCTCTAAAAATAAACAGGAGAGGAGCATGTTTGGATCTGGAGTGTGAAGCAGCACCCTGAAGGTATTGTTCCTTTTCATGAAGCGAGGGGTCAGAGGTCGACTAAGCCTTTGAAGCCGTCACATCATCCCTTCGGAATATATTCTGGCTTAATCCACCGCTTAAAGAGCAATTAAAAGTTGAGCTAGGATTTTAAGAAAAGAGCATAGACAAATGTTTTGAGGTTCCCATCTGCTTCTGCTTTTTTCCCCCTTCATCTTTTCAGTTCTCGTCGGGAATGTTAATGCGACCTCTGAAATGTTAATAAGAATAATAAGACGTGTGTAAAGGTGGAGTTGTGAAAAGTTGTTTTAACTTGGCGAAAAAATTAATAATAAAAAAAAAATCTTTTGGCAATTTCCTTTGCCCAGTGCGACACCTGCTTTTTCCATAATTTGGTTAGGTATTACTGGTTTTCATTCATTTATTCATTTTCCTTCGGCTTAGTCCCTTTATTCATCAGGGGTCACATATTCCAGCATATGTTTTACACAGATGATGCCCTTCCATCTACAACCCAGTACTGGGAAACACCCATACACTCTTACATTCACACACATACACTACGGACAATTTAGTTTATTCAATTCACCTATAGCGCATCTGTTTGGACTGTGGGGGAAACCGGAGCATCCCTGAGGAAACCCATGCCAACTCGGGGAAATATTGCCAACTCCACAGCCCATTACTGGTTTTCTGTTGTAATATATTACAAAAATATTTTGCAAACCTGGGAATAGAACACAACCTGGAACTCTTACTCAGGAGCTTCTAACTACATTGGATTCTGGAAACACATAACTGCAGAACTGTTTTTGTGGAGATGGGAATGGTGATGTTAGTTGAACAATGGTTTTGGGAAACGCACCCCAAATCTGCTCAACTAAGTCCACTTCTACCTTTTGTTTCTCCACAATTTGGATAATAATTGGCATAAAATTACTTTTAGGAAGTTTTATGGAGTCCTAGGTTTCCACAGTCATAAAAAAACAAAAAAAAACAAACAAACAAACAGGAATAAGATGTACCCGAGAAGCCTCATTAGCCTCCAGTTTTTGATTAGAATAAGAGCAGTTCTTTGTTTGTGGATATATATGAGAAAATGATGAATTTTACGCTCTTTGCTCCACATATAAACGCTGCCTTCTTGATTAAGAATGTATGAACGCTGATAAACAAGGCCGGCTAATTTCACTACAGTGACTAACATCCTCAGTGTTTTGTTTGGCAAAGGCACGAACATCTGGAACACTTGGCATGCTGAAAGGCGAAGTTGGCCTGAGAGGAAATGGACTGGAACAGCAAGAAGCGATGCATCGCTATGCCATTGCGAGAGTGTGAGGTGGAGTGGATGACAAGAAAAAATGGATAGACGAATGAACGAGTGAATGAATGAATGATCAGGCCAGGTGAGATATCCATGCCTCGGTGCTTTCCAAAAGGATTACATTCAAAGGCAGTCAACGAACTCTGAAGGTTTTATCTGAAGAACTTCAGAGGGAGAGGAAAAGAAAGAAGAAACTATTTTTTAAATGTCTGAAGGCTTTATATTTCTTTGTGAAGGAATGCGCTTGAAGTGCTGATCAGTTGAGTTTGAGGCTTGTCCATGAAAAGGCCACTTGATGGGTTCAAAAATGATTAAAGAGGCCCTCGTAAAAGCTGTAGACTTGTGGACGGCAATCAAAAGAGGGCCTCAAAAGTGCCCCGAAACTGTTTAATGTTTGCTGTGGCTCAGCTTGAATATATTCAGGGGTCCCTTAGAGTAAGACCGGTCGACTGAAACACAACAGTCTTGGGTAAGATATCAAAAGTGCTCTCCTCTGAGGAAGTGGTCCGGTTGTAAAAATCTGCCCTGGAAGTTTTCAGCGCCTCCAGTGAGGTGTGTTGATATATGCGGTGCCAGAGAGACCTTAGACCTGGCTAAACTCCAGCAGGTCTCAGGAGGTCTAGAGCCCATCTGGAGGTCCTCATAGGCAGGAAGGCTGAGGAGAAATGAAGCCTGACCAGCACCAGTCATCCCTTAAGACAAAGCAGACACCTGAGCCTCCCCGAGCTCCAGGATAAACAAAACTCCCTGACCTCCTCAACAGGGGCTCTGCTAGTCTGTTAAACATTCCTTGCTTAATGTGTTGCGATGCCTTTTAGACTTTTAGACTTTAAACACCACTCTTTTATTACAATTTTGAGAAACATTCAAACTTGTTCAGGTAGAAGCCATAGCGTTTTGTACATGGATAAATTCTGACACAAAAATGAAGCCACATTTTCTGTAACAGATTTATATAATCCTGATATTTTAATGCATCTTTTTTTGTCAAAACAATGACCTGTATTTAAAAAAATATATATATGAGTAATTTTATTACCCTCTACTTATACCCTAAATAAGAGGGTAAATAATTACCCTCTACTGTAACCTAAACCACAATTTTTGTATTATGTTTTTTTTTTTTTATAGATATTTTTTTATTGGTAATTAAAACATTTGCAGATAGCATGTACTTCCATAATATCATTTACTTACTTACTTACTTAATAATTGAATGGGCAACACAATCAATTTACCCTAAACAAATGCTGAGTTATCTACACCCACATTCTAATCATTGGGTTAAAGCTGACCTATACATTTAATTTAAACATTTAACCCAGATGTTGAGTTTGTCCCTATTTTACCTAAATTTTACCTAGAATTTGTATAGTGTATCTTCTTTTATGTTAAGAATGGTGAATAAATGTTCATTGTTGGTTGAGAACACATTTCTACCAATTCTCCCCCTTGAAACTCAATGTTGTGTTTTTGACCAAATCTACTTCCAATTCAATTGGACATCAATACATTGTTTAGCTTAAATGACAGGTCTTCTTGCAGAGTTCAATCAATCAGTCACTCAATAAATCAATTTAAACGAATAAATAAATGTTATTCGTGTGGCAGCATATATACTTTATTAACGTCAATTAACACTGCTGAATTTATTTCACCTTTTGAACTTTGAATGTTGACACATTTAACTGTTGCAAAATTAAGCTACATAACTGACTTTACCAGGAAAGTTTGTGTGGGTGTGGGAAATTGGGTTCATTGAAAATATCAGGTTTCAACAGGTATATATATATATATATATATATATATATATATATATATATAAGGATCTGTAAGATTTCAGTAGTTCAGTCATGAACATGAACTTTTTCCAATAGCAAATTTTCAGACTTTTTTTTTATTTTATTACGCATGATCTTTACAAACCTTTTAAATGGAATCATAAAAGAAACTAGATTAAGATCGGCATTTAGTCTCACATTCATCTTATTGTCTATGATTTCCAGATCACAGGTCTTTGGGAATAAAGACAAAATGCATTGTTCCTCTTGAGTTTTATATCATCAGAACGCTTATCTCTCACTCCTTGCAGTCTCTTAAGGCTTGACTTTTGGTTAACTGTTCAGCTCAAGTATGAGAATCCGAAACAAAACAACCTGAAGCTCATCCCAGAGCTGATTTACAGGTTATTTTGACCTACAGTAGCATTTGCCGTGGGCTGTTTTGTACAGTGGCAGCTCGATCAGATAGCAGTCTGTGGTTCACCCTCGGGGTGCTTATGAAAATTTGAACAGAGGTTAATTACAGGTTCTATCACCAGGCCATCTCGTCTAGACACCATTGACTGATTAATGTTTTGCTCTACGATTTTTCCAACATCCACCACAATAACCACCCAAGTTGGATTTTCTTCCGGTCTGCAGTAGTATCTCATCTAATGTTATTCCTTCTCTTCCTTCACTTCATCTTCTCCTTTCCTCGCTTGTCTGCTTGATTGCAGAAACACACAGGAGGCTTTAGAGTTTGTGTTTTTGGCTAAACCACTGCTCTCCATGGTTCACGGATATAGGTCACTCCACTACCCACATACACCCAAGACTCTCAAACACATACACACACATTCTGTTAAGATAAGATGAGAGAGAATGAAAAAAAAAAAGGTTTCAGGAGATAGAAAATGAGCTTGTTTACAGAATAGAGTTACTTCTAAAATGAATGCAAATCCACTGGGTATACTGCTTGTTTTTTATAATTATTTTTTTTTAAATGGTCTTTGCACCTATTCTGATGAGAGCTATCACTGCACACTTAATATCTACAGTGCATTACCTCAGATATTTTATTCATTTATGATATTTAGTATACAAAAGCAATAGATCAATGCTGATATGTGAAGAAAAAACATAAGGGACCCTACTACAGTATTTGCACATTACTATACAACTGAAAGCTAAAAAGAGGCAACTATTAAATTAAATTGCTATTTATTTTCGCATGAGGCAGTTTTTACATTAACATCTTCTGTAAATTTGATTATAAAATAATATTTACACAATTATTTGTTGAAATATAAACATGTTTTTTGTATATTTATTTAATGGCAGCTTTATTTGAATTCCAATTTTTAAGATATCACTAACAGGTTAGGTAAAATATAATGCACATATATGGGACATTCTACCAAATAAACGTACATTATCTGTCCTTTAAATAAAAATATAAATACAGTGAATAAAAAATATTTCATCCCAAAAGTTTCTAAAATGGTGAATGATGGTTGATTTCTGTGAGTTGCTCTGTAAAGGAATATGTCAAAAACACTTTACAAATGTACAAACCCTGTCATTGTCCTGGTCCTAAGCCCAATTGAACCTACAGCTTTAATAGTTTTGTTATGCTAAAAACTGTTATTTAGAAACAAATACTTCATAAATAGCAAGTTTAAGTTGTTATCATTCACATCAATTGATTGAAAACATGAAATTATAAATACATTCTACAAATAAATTCTACAAATATATAATACAAATAAATTTACAATTGTCCCCATGTTTCTGTCAGTGCTGTCACATTTGCATTAAATTTAATATAAAATGTGTGCAATACATCTTTAAGGCTATGACTCGGAAGTGACATCATTTGATGGAGTTTGATGGAGATGCGTTTTATCATTAAAATTGATTTTATGCTCGTTTTTGTATGATTTTTTTGAGGACGAGGATGTTTCTGGTAGAATGTCCCATATACTAATATAGTGCAATCATTTCATGAAAGACTTTTCTCTAGACTTAAAAATGAATGGCTTTCGTGTGGTTATTGTTATAATATGTGACAACAAGCCATTTTACTTAGGTATTTCCAAAGTTCAAACACTGGATGATTATTGTACATTAGGCATAAAAACGTTCATTTATGCTATTTCATATAGACCTATATTTCCCAGTGCTGGGTTGCGGCTGGAAGGGTATCCGCTGCGTAAAACATTTGCCGGAATAGTTGATGGTTCATTTCTCTGTGGCGACCTCGGAAAAAGAGACTAAGCCAACGGAAAATGAATATAGACCTATAACCTTAAAGAGCTGCCATTTAAAATGAGGTGCCTATGTCATGCCACATCATAAATATACACAGATCAAAATAGCATTTGTGACCCTGGACCACAAAACTAGTATTATGTTGTATGAGAATACTTTTGGCAATAGACAAACATGCATTGTTTTGGTCAAGATTATTGGTTTTTGCTTTATGCCAAAATCATTAGAATATTAAGTGCAGATCATGTTTCTTGAAGATATTTTGTAAACCTCCTATTGTTAATATTTCAAAACTCATATTTTAAAAAGAAATGTGTATTGCTGAGAACTTAATTTGCCATTCTCAGTAGTTTGAATGCTCAGATTTTCCAAAAGGTCCAAAATGTTCCAATATTGTCCTGCTGACCCAGCAAAGCATAAATCATTGTAATACTTTATATATTGATTTTTATTCAACTATCATGTGTTGCATTCAATTTAAATAAATAAATAAATAAATAAATATGTATGTGCATAATAATAATAATAATAATAATAATAATAATAATAATAATAATAATAATAATAATGATAATAATAATAATACAGGGTCACATTATTATTATTTTAATGTCCTGATAAAATGGGCGGATTTTTTTTTTCCCTTTTTTTTTTTCAAAATCACCAAAACATCTTTTTTCAAATGACTATTGGATGGAAGGTGTACTGCATAATATCTATTGTTTCATTAAAATAAACATATAAAACCATCCATTTTAAATTGAGCTTCCCATCTACACTGGGCAAAACAACTTCCAATTCACTGAAATAACACATTAACCAAACTGAAAGACCTTTACCAATATTAAACAGGTACGCAGTTTTCAATTCACCATGGCCACAATCTGACCTCATTTGCTAAAAAAGTTAAAAAAAGACAAAGCATGCATGTCTAGCAGAAATTAAATTCATGTGCATCTCATCAGGGGGTCTTACATCCTTTCAACCTACCACTAAGAATAGCCCAGAAAGGATGAACATACACATGTATGCTCAACATTTAATTAAACCCGTCCCTCATAAAGCCACTTCCACAGTAGGGAAGCCCAGCCAATCAATGCTCTATCAATAAACCAATCTATCTATCTTTGTATGGCCAGCCACTTTCCCATTTCGCCATTCTTCATGCATGACATTCATTGACTCTTATATTTGAAAATTGCATTTGCACCAAGCATAATGCCACACTCCACCAATTTATCTAAAGTTCAGTTCATTTGTGGGTAATTTAAGCTTCAACTCTTCAGCGTGGGACTTTGATTGCTGTCACACTTAGCTGCAGAGGCAGCCATTTCATTTCTGAGAGAGAGAGAGAGAGAGAGAGAGAGAGAGAAAGAGAGAGAGAGAGAGAGCGAGAGAGAGAGAGAAAGAAAGAATGGGGCTTTGATACATAAACATAATTTTGATCCGTTATTTCGGTGCTGTAGCAAGACCCCCTGTGGGCTTCTATTTAATTATGCAACAAATGTTTGACTATCCAAAGTGAAATTTTTAGTCCATGAATATTTATTTCAATTCATTTGTTGAATGTTGATTGTAATTACACAGAAACATGATTTATTGCCAAGATTTCTACATTAGCCAGAGAAATGGAGGAGATATATAAATAAATTAATGCAGCATAAGAATGAATGCCAAATGCATGCAAACAATTTCTTTAATTTTATCTGAATATTCTAGATGATGATGACGTAGCAAGATTTTAATTGTTTTTGCCTTGTGCAAAACATACCTTGTGTCTCCGTAATTCAAAATGCTTAAGAATCATACTTAAAGGGCTG
This sequence comes from Danio jaintianensis, assembly GCA_903798115.1. NCBI lineage: Eukaryota > Metazoa > Chordata > Actinopteri > Cypriniformes > Danionidae > Danio > Danio jaintianensis. The sequence goes on along the minus strand of CAIGQV010018273.1, from coordinate 2,266,287 downwards.
TTTTGACATTCAGATTTGCCACATATTTCCTGTGAGGATTGGGTTTAGGGCAATGGTCTAAAACTCAATTCCTTGAGGGCTGCTGGTCTGCATAGTTTATCTCCAACCACCTCCAATTCAACCTGCTTAATAGTCTCTAATAGTCTTGAACACCTTGATTAGTTAGATCAGCTGTGTTTGATTAGGGTTGGAGCAAATCTGTGCAGAGCCCTCCAGGAATCGAGTTTGAGACCTATGGTTTAGGGGTAGGGGTAGGGTTAAGTGGTTTTTATACTACAAAATACTTGTAATTACGGCTATGGAGAGTCTTTGTAAACAACATATGAAAGTATGTGTGTGTTTGTGTCTGTACATTTTATTGTTAACATTGTGGGGACCAAATGTTCCTACAAACATAGCAAAAATCAGAAAATGTTGACCTTGTGGAGAAATTTTTTGGGGTCCCCATGAGAAAAATAGATCATAAATCACACATAATGAAGTATTTTGAAAATCTAAAAAGGCAGATTGTTTCATGTGAGAGTCGGGTTTAGGGTACAGAGATAAAATATACAGTTTATACAGTATAAAATCATTATGTCTATAAAAAGTCCCCATAAATATAGCTGAACAAGTGTCTGCATGTGAGTGTGTGTATACACTACTTTACATTGTAAGGCAGGCCCTGCTAACCTGACAGAATACAAATGCCAAGATTATGGCGACATGTCAAATTAAAGGGACAATTTGGAGTAATGATGAGTGTAAGGCCACTCAGTCTGAAAGGCAGCGAGTTGGAAAGAAAAAGAGGAGTGAATGATGGTGCTCCGTCTTGTTTAATATTCCTGAAAGAAAATGTGCAGTGACAGGAAGTGGGGCAGCGGGTAGAAGGCCAGAGGCAAACACTTAGAGACGTGACTGCTTTGTTAGTGTCTATTTAATGCATCGGCCGAACTTTTTTTCTGCAGAGTTTAGGGGAAAAAAGCTGTTGTTGGTGGTGTTTTATTTTTTGGGTTGGTTGGTGTTTATCTTTATTAACAGCTATGGTCTTTCTTTTCCAGATCAAGTTATTCTTTCTGGATAGACTGACAGAGCATACAGTAGAAGTGTTGTCTTGAATGTGATCTAGAACAAATGTTTGTCATTTAAGTGAACGAATGAATGAATGAATCAACAAATCAATCAGTCAATGAATGAATGAATCAATCAATCAATGAATCAATCAAATATAAAACAACACAATATGTTTAAATCCTAAAATAATCAATATTTTTGTACAGAATCATACACTGTTTTTTATTGTACTTAACAGATTTTTTGTTAGACTCTGCAATTATGGTTCATTAGTTTATGTTAGTTAATGTATATACTAACGTGAACAAGCAATGAAAAAAAAGTATTTATTCATCTTTATTAACTTTAATTATCGAAAATTAAGTTGCAAATGTTGAACTATGATTAATAAATGCTGTACATCATTGTTCATTCTTGGATTCATGTTAGTGAATACATTAACCAACGTTAATTAATGAAAACTTATTGTAAAGTGTGAGATTTTTTTTGTGTGTGTGTAAATATTGAATTGATTTATTGATTGAGTCATTATTTTGTTTGCTTGTACATTTATCCATAATTTAATCATTTAAATGACAAAAAAAAAAGGTTCCACCTCAAAGATTCAATAGACCAGATTTAGAGAAATTCCCTGTTTTCTGTCATGACCACCAGACATAATTACAGGTTTTCTTTCAGTTGATTTGTTTTGAGTTATTTTTCAGTTCACAGCACAAACACAGTAAACAGCACAGATCAGGGAAGGATAATTTGAGTAAGTAATAGGCTGGAGAGTGAGAGAGAAGGAACGGATGATGGGAGGGTGGAAGGATCACATCTCCTCCATTGTCTTCTTCCCCCCCCCCCACCCCCCTCTGCCTTCACTTACCCAGACAGGAAGAGTCAATGGTTTAATTACAAGGCTCCAATGCTAGTTAAATTATCAAAATTTAATTTCCACCTTTCAGCTCTCTCTCTCTCTCTCTCTTGCATATGTTCTCATTTTCTCTCTCTCTCACAGTCACTCACTTAGCTCAGAGCCCATGTATATCCTCCATATCTTAGTGCATTTTATTAGTATATGAAGGACAAAAAGTCATCATCTTGTTTAACCCAGATTACCTTTACTACAGCAGTTAATTCATGAAAATAAATTGATTCTCCCATTAAAAAAAAAGTTCTAAAGGATATCAGTAAACCAGACATTTCACTTTGATAACAGCAGAAAACAAGTACGGAAATAAAGAGTTCATCATTTGAATTCATGAATATCGAGTTCAATTTAATGAACCGAACCATATCACAACTTCATGTCCTTCCTAGTTTAATTTGTCTCTCTGCTTTCCCTCTATTTCTGTTTTTACTTTTACCGAAATAACTTGTCTCTCTTCCTGTCAGTCATCTCCTCCGATCACGCTGCCTTTTGTGCCATTTCTCAATTGAGTCAACCCGAGAGGAAGAGGAAATGAAAATCAAAGCGTAGAGCACAAATTCATACGAGCCTTCGTGTACCAGTTTATTACTCCTGTGTGCATCCTTTCACCTATTTGTTCTTTACTTACTTTGAAAAATGTGTGTGTGTGTATGTGTGTGTGGATCTATGTGCTTGTTTATTAGCCTGTAGCCATGTGTTCCATTCTATCTCCCATCGGGACCATACTTGCTCCTCTTGTCCTGTTTTTGCTATAAAGTAAACCACACAAGGAGACTTTGACGTCCTTCAGACTTCCGCACACTATTTTTAAACCACAATGCCAAGTGTGGCATCTGCACTTACTCCTGTGGGCATTGAACTTACTATCCGACCATTTTTTTTGTTAATGTGAGACTCCATTAAACAAGTACTGTGCAGCTCATTAGTATTGTTTTGTTTATTTTTATATATATTTTTTAGCTTCCCTTGTCAAACGCTGCTTTCCAGCTACATATATTTAGTGCTTCGAGAGATATTAATCCAGCTGATGTTTGTGTCATTTTGTAGCATGTAGTGCAGTGCGCTAATCTAACTAGCGCTACAGTGAAATACTTTAATTGAGAATTATCCCACCCCCCCAAAAAAAAAAATCTACCCATCAACCCCTCTTCTTCGACCTCTTCAGTCCAGTGACCCCCAGCAATCTCTTCTCTTGTAGCCGTTCCGCCGAGTGACCTTCTCGGTGGTGAGCCAACCCCAGGACCCGCACCAGGGCTCGCTGCAGAGCTGCTACGACAGTGGCCTGGAGGAGTCGGAGACGCCCAGCAGCAAGAGCTCGTCCGGCCCCAGACTAGGTGCCCTCCCTCTACCCGAAGACGCCTATGAGAGGACTACGCCCGATGGCAGTGTCGGTGAGGCAGAGCATATGGAAAATGGTAGGGGCAAACACAAAAAAAAAAAAAAAAAGATAAGGCAGAGTTAAGCCAAACAGCTAAATAAGAAGAGACATACTCATCAGTCAACAAGATAGGGACATTCTCACAAAAGGCCACACACTCACACACAGCTACTCTGACACTACAGCTTCACAGATTCGGGGGTTTACACAGATATATGAATAGAAAGGTCTGAATAGGCAGAAATTGCTAGGTTTGTCCTATACGGTAACTGGGATTGTAGTGCTCAGGATCTCATAAGCACTCAAATATATTTATATCTGTGCAGTTCAGTTTTATCTATGTGTTTACCGAGGTAAAAGCTAAAGGTCGATAAATCTAGTATAGCCTACTAAAAACTCTGAAGGTTGCTGACTGTATTTTCTTGTAAAGATTTAGATGAGATCATGGTTGCTTCTTTGGAGACATAGCTCATATAATAAACATTAACTCACAAGATCTTTGCTTGTGTACTAGATAGATTCAGATATAGAATCAGCCTGTACTGTTTCGTGCTGAGTTTCAAAAAAATCAGATTTCCACTTGAGTAATTTTGGCCATTTTTCAGTAATCCCTGTCAGTTGGATATGCTGCTGTGCCTATCAGGCTTTTTATATTGTAGGAGTTTAACAGGTGAAAGGCCCTGAACAGTAAGAGCGTGGATCTTGTTTCATTGTGGCTGAAGTTACCTATCCCCCCCGTAGAAGCTCTCTGTGGTCAACAGTTACCTCCATTGTTAATGACCAACCAACCAATGTTTGGTTTCTATCAATGGAGGCACTGTTGAGACAGTATTCGGTAGCAGTTGTCGAACATTAAGGGCTGTCTTGTCTACATTTGATACTTTATCAGCAACAGGTGCGTATTGTGTTGAGCTCAGCGAGCCATTTTTTGTGGAATGTCTGTTCTGCTTGCTCATCGGAGCAGATTTTAGAAGAGCAGGAGCGAGTGTTTCTCTTAGAGTCAAGTTATTAGGTCCACAGCACTAAATTTTGGCTTGTGTATCGTGTTACCCCATTGAGAGCAGGCACAGGACACTAAAACCTCATGGCCTATAGAAGGTCGGAGGTCAAAAGCCAAATGCTAGATTGGGCAAATTGCTGAACGGTGAGATTTTTTAAGTTTATCGCTTGGCCTAAAAGTAGATTAAACTTGAGTGTGGGGGGGGTTGTTTTAGGCCACTTGCTGGGTAGAATCTGAATCCCTTTGCATTCAACAGCTCTCCGCCAAATTAGCCTCAATTAAAGTCTGGCTCTAATTCAGAGTAAGCTCAAAATAATTGGTCACTAGGAGATCAATGCAAGGCTGATTAGATCAAAACTGCGAATCTGGCCATCGGTCAGAGCCTCTGTTGGAGAGGAGGAAAGAAAATTAGGCAAACTTTTGCTGATGGGTTTTGAAAAGCTGTTTTTTATGGTTTCACATTATTTCGATGCTCCCTTTAAATTGCAACTACATGCCAACCAATTATATTATTAGTATTAGTATTAGAGTATTAGTAGACTGTACGGTTAGGGTTAGTGTAAGTTGACATGTACTTGCAAAGTTTGTTAAAATCAATTGAATGTCTATTGGTGGAATAGTGTCAGCAGATATAAAGCAGACAGTCAGCTAATATTTTAATGATAATTAGTTGGCATGTAATTGCAATGTAATTTAAATGAACAAAAGGGACCATCAAAATAAAGTGATACTGTACCTATTCTATATTATCAAACAACATCATCATTCCATTCTCAATGGTTAGGAACATTAAATGTTATCCAAATGTGCTATCATTGCATTTATTCATTCTCAAATTCTACAGTTCCAAAACGCCATGGACATTTGAGTGGAAGAACACATCGAGTTTCAGACACACATGCATTTTCTGACGTTTTATTAGTAATCATTTAGTGATTGGTTCTTCTTCCTATCCAGGTCTTTTTCTGTCAGTCTCCTCTTCCATTCTCACTCTCTCTTGCCACCTCACGTCTCTCCCTCTTCCCTCTCTTCCTGTTCCATTCTATCTTTCTTGTTAGATCTTTCAAGGGCAGATACAAACAAACAGATGAATCACTTTCTGATAAATAAAAGAGATGCCTCACCCTGCTGCTCCCAATCTTTAGCAGAATCAGTGTGTGTGTGTGTATGAGGGAGGCTTGGAGAGGGAGAGATATGGGGGAAATAGAAGAGTCAGGAGACTATGTACGGCTTAGAACTGAGCAGAACTGAACATTAGCACAATAGCTTATGCATTTAATGCAGTTAGAAGTTGACGCTGGAAATTTTCAAAGCTGATGTGCTCTGCTGAGCTCATGCATTATCAAACATCACGCACAGAGACTCATACACACTCAGATACACAGCCGGTCACACTTGCGGCCCAGCAAAGTCACAGTCAATGTCTCTTTCATGACAGAGATGTCCTAAGTGTGTGTATATGTGTGTGAGTGTCTGTATTTGGGCTCTATAATTGGCTTAGGCATGCTGTGGGTTAGTTCCGCTTTGACAGAGTCTTTTGGGTCGGTGTTAGGTTCGTTTAATGCTTTTAATGCTCTCTCAGGGGACTTAGACAACATCCATACTCACTCTTTAGTGTGTGATCACAGCACTTGAGTGTGATTACCATTCAATGCCGTGACTTAAAAATACAGATGTGAGTCAGGTTTTTCAGACAGGAGCGGGCTGTTTTCTGAGCTTTTAATTATGTTATATTATATTATATTATATTATATTATATTATATTATATTATATTATATTATAAATACCAAATCGTGTAATGTAATTCCACATAGACAGTTTAAAATACTGTATTAATGATCAGATTTATGTGACTTAACATACATGCAAATTGTGCAAAAAAATAATAACAATACAATTATATATAGAGAGAGAGAGATATGCTAATAAATATATTCTAAGACGTTATGACCTGATAAATTAATTGATAAATAAAATACTCTGTATATATTTTTGCAAATGTCATCATCATCATCATCATCATCATCATCATCATCATCATCTTGTTTTTGTCTTTTCCAAGAAGGCATCTTTTCTAAAAACATTTCTAATTAAGCTGAAACTCTGAGAGCTGTGCTCAATCATGTTTTGTAAGAAAAAGGAACAAGGTGCTCTTGCTTCGTCTACAAATAACAATTGACAAATAATCTTACAGATTTTTACTTTTTTTTTCATGTTGAAAGTGTAACATTCTCAGTGTCCTTCTCATGGAAAGCACTTAATTAAGTTGGTTAAATGGCAGTCATTGCCTCTCACATTGATGCTTTCCTAATGCTGTATTACAGCTCTGATAACCTCGAGTCAATTAAAATATGGACGGGAGATCATACAGACAGACACACACTCATACACATAGACACACACACATACCCCTGCAGTTAACAGATGGGCAATACGCCATTACTTGAAAGACGGAATCAGCGAAGGTCTGTAATTGTGGTCATTATGCTCGTGAAGGATCTCTGTGATTGGGTTCCTGGTGAGGTTTTTTGTTGTGAGTGTGTTTGTTTGTTTTGGGGATTAAGGTCATGGCAGGAACTGGGCGTCCCCCTAATGAAGAAGCCTTGCTGTGAAGATGGGTTTTCCAAAACGCTCTCTTTTTTTTTCTTTCTCTCTCTTTATCTCTCTCTCTCTCTCTCTCTCTCTCTCTCTCATGCTCAAACAAATTTCATGACAACACAAGTTGCACAAATGTATAGCACATCAATAATAAACAACGATTAGATATTTCCTTTTTTAACGTGCACATGAATGTACCTGTGAAAGTGAGAGAGAGAGAGAGAGAGAGCTATGGAGAGAGAGCAGGAGAGAGACTGATTGACTCTCAGGAAAAATCCCGCTCTTCGACTTGCTCGTTGTCAATCGATGATCTTCCAGTCAATACATTTGCTCTACTCCTCGTTACTTATCTATTCTTCTCTCTCTCTCTCTCTCTCTCTCTCTCTCTCTATCTCTCTCTCTCTTCATTCTCCTGCACCGTATACCATGGGACTTCTCTCCCCAAGGTTTTTTTTTTTAGCTTCCCGACACCGTCATTGAACTTTGTACTTTCATAATGCTACACAGACAAACAGATAGAAAGACAATGTTTCATGATTCTTTTGAGACACTAGCAGTTTCCAGGGCCAAAGATAACCTTCCTCTAGAGGAAAACTGCGCTAAAAATCTCTGACCACCATTTGAACCCTGGAGACGTCTGTCTCTGGAGTCTGCTTGTTAGGCTTTAAGTGTTTCTGTAATCGTATCTTGACTGCGGATAGATACTGGGTGTATAATATGTCTCAATCCAAGTATAGTGATCTACTGTAGCCAGATATAACCTCATTTAATCAACAGCTGGTCTTGGATCAGTAGAACCCAATATTAGCACAACTGGGGATGATGGGAACTGAAATGGTTGCTTCAGATTTGCATTTAGGAAGCAATATAATTGACAGGATTTATTGGCTTTTTTTCATTATTCTGTCTTTAACAATATAGGTAGAACAGTTTTTTTTTTTCAGTTTTTTGCTGTTTAATACTGATAATAATAATAATAATAATAATAATAATAATAATAATAATAATAAT
>CAIGQV010018273.1:2228659-2239024 GCA_903798115.1 Danio jaintianensis | reverse complement strand
GAGAGAGAGAGAGAGAGAGAGAGAGAGAGAGAGAGAGAGAGAGAGAAAGAAAGAGCTGCTGGCTTCAGACGAGCTGTTTCTCCCGGTCCCAGAGCGAGCTACAACGCAGGCAGCGGCGGTCGAGCTGGGTTCATTCTCCCGTCCCTGGGCGTTTCTCTGGTCCGGTTCTACAAGAGCGGTTTGTATAGTAAAGAAAGAGCAAATTTCCCTAAAAGAGCAACACGGTCGAGCAGCGCGTCTTTTTAAAGATGTCGTTCCGACCGTGCGTTTCTGGATGCGGTGGTTTCCTGTCCCCGGATGATGGGCACGAGCACTGCGTTGCATGTCTGGGGGTCCAGCATGTTAATTCGGTGCTCGCGGGCAGTTCATGCCATCACTGCGATGGCATGTCTGTGGCGCAGCTAAGATCGCGGCTCGCTCTTGCAAAAGAGCGAACCACCCCTGCTGTCCCCCGCAAGTCGGTTGGCACTCGGGCAGATCTGAGGGTTACAGTGGGAGTCAATCCGCCGCCCTCGGGCTCGCGGACCTCCCACTCCTCAGCGCGCTCCATCCAAGCTTCGAGTGAGAGAAGCGCTCCATCCTCTCGGATGATCGCCCTCTCACTCGATGACACCGAGGATCAGATGTCCATCGCGGCATCGGAGGGTGGGCTGTCATATTCTGACGAGGATCCGGACCCGCTCCCTCCCTCCGGGGTAGTGAGCGAGGCGCCGGATCTAGAAGCAGATATGTTGGCCGTGCTTTCCCGGGCTGCTTCGGCGGTGGGTCTGGAGATGGTTTATCCCCCAGCCCCGCGGCCGGACCGACTAGATGGGTGCTACGTGGAGGCTAAGAGGAGGGCCAAACCTTCTAAGCCTCCCGTCCCCTTCTTCCCGGAAGTGCACAGTGAGCTCACGCAGTCTTGGAGGGCACCTTTCTCTCCCCGATCTGCGTGCGCTTCCTCTCTCACCACCCTTGACGGTGGAGCAGCCAGGGGGTACGAGGCGATTCCCCAGGTGGAGCGCGCCATTGCGGTCAATCTTTGCCCGCGTGGTGTCTCTTCCTGGCGTGGTCAGCCTCGTCTTCCGTCCAAAGCATGCAAGTTATCTGCGTCCCTCGGGAGCAGAGCTTACACTGCTGCGGGCCAGGCTGCTTCCGCCTTGCATGCTATGGCAACGTATCAGCGCTACCAAGCGCAGGCGTTAGCCCAGCTGCACGAGGGTGGTTCCGACCCAGGCTTGATGCACGAGCTCCGCACCGCAACCGACTATGCTCTGCGTACCACCAAGTCGGCTGCGCGTGCCCTGGGAAGGACGATGGCCACACTAGTGGTCCAGGAGCGCCACCTCTGGCTAAACCTGGCAGATATGCGTGACGTTGACAAGGTTCGCTTTCTTTCCAGGAATTCACAGCGGTGAAAGAGCAGTCGAGTGCGATGGGTGAGGTCATCTATCGGCGGGCTCGTAAAACCGCTCCTCCCGCCGAACCATCCACCTCGGCTGCTCCTCGCCGAGGGCGCCCGCCTGCGGCATCAAAACCTGCTCCACTGCCTCTGCCCGCTCCACCGGCTAAACGGCAGCGTCGAGCTCTCACCCCCTCTCACGAGATTCAGCGCCCCCGCCCCAGGGCGCCGTTAAGTCCGGTAAACGGACTGCGAAGCGACCCTGAGACGGGCCATCCGGAGAAGAGGGGACTTGCTCTTTCCTCGGTGGAGGGCCGAGCGAAGCAACATCAAACGGTGTTTTTCAACACCAGGCTGCTAGCCTCATGGCCGGCGGCCGCAAAATTTTCAATAAAAGAGCATTTTCCCCCTTCTCTGGATGTGACAGCCTGAACACTGCCAGTCTGGGACGCTATGCCTTCCAGCTCGCAGGATCGGTGCATCTCGCCACGGGCTCTGAGTGTGTTAGAGGACGGGCTCCCTTCTCTTGCACTCCAGCCCCCCCTTCCGGACTCTGGGACGAAGGTGAGTGTGAATCTCTTGCCTCCTGCTATTCTTCGGGACCCTATGGCTCCCGGGGTGAGCTCTCCCATTCCGCGCTGCCCCACAGCTGGTATGTCAACGATCGTGCCGATGATGTCACTAGCGCGAGCTCTGTCAGCCTGGTTAGCGCTGCCCAGCCCGTCGCAGTGGCTCATTCGTACGATCAGACTCGGCTATGCGATTCAGTTCGCCAAACGGCCTCCCAAGTTCACGGGCGTGTATTTCACCAGGGTCAGCCCCGTGTCCGCCCCTGTCTTGCGCGAGGAGATTGCTGTCCTCCTGGCGAAGGATGCAATCGAGCCGGTCCCTCCAGCCGAGATGAGGAGCGGGTTTTACAGCCCCTACTTCATCGTACCCAAAAAGAGCGGTGGGTCACGGCCAATCCTAGATCTGCGCGTTTTGAACCGCTGCCTTCACAGGCTGCCGTTCAGAATGCTCACGCAGAGGCGCATCCTTCGGTGCGTCCGTCCTCATGATTGGTTTGCAGCAATAGACCTGAAGGACGCGTATTTTCATGTCTCTATTCTTCCACGCCACCGGCAGTTTCTGCGGTTTGAGTTCGAAGGTCAGGCATGGCAATACAAAGTCCTCCCCTTCGGGCTCTCTCTGTCTCCGCGGGTTTTCACCAAACTCACGGAGGGTGCCCTGGCGCCTCTTCGGCTCGCGGGCATCCGCGTGCTCAATTATCTCGACGACTGGCTGATTTTAGCTCACTCGCGGGATCAATTGATTACGCACAGGGACAGGGTGCTCCGGCACCTCGACCTATTGGGGTTTCGGGTCAACCGAGAAAAGAGCAAGCTCGCCCCCGTGCAGAGCATCTCTTTTCTCGGGTTGGAGCTGGATTCGATCAACATGAGGGCGCGCCTCTCCCGAGAGCGCGCCGAGCTGATGCTGACCTGTCTGAAAGCGGGTACGCGGGTACGCTGACAATCACTCCGCTGTGTCGCCGCACCTTCAGCTCTTGGACGGACCCTCTGTTTCTACAGGCTGGGGTGCCTCTAGAACAAGTGTCCAGGCATGTTGTCGTTTCGACAGATGCTTCCAGTACGGGCTGGGGAGCCATGTGTTGCGGGCATGCAGCTGCGGGTCCATGGAAAGGAGCCCGGTTGCATTGGCATATCAATTGCCTGGAGCTGTTGGCAGTGTATCTCGCTCTGCCCCGTTTTTTACCGGTGCTAGAGGGGAAACATGTGCTGGTCAGGACGGACAGCACGGCGGCGGTAGCGTATATCAACCGCATGGGGGGTATTCGCTCTCGCCGCATGTCTCAGCTCGCTCGCCGTCTGCTCCTCTGGAGTCATCCGCGACTGAAATCGTTGCGGGCCATTCACATCCCCGGCGAGCTCAACCGTGCAGCCGATGCGCTTTCACGGCAGCTTCCACGCCAGGGAGAATGGCGACTCCACCCCGAGTCTGTCCAGCTGATATGGGCGCACTTCGGAGAAGCCCAGGTCGACCTGTTTGCTTCCTCCGAGAGCACTCATTGCCAGTGGTTTTATTCCCTAACCGAGGCCTCCCTCGGTACGGACGCACTGGCTCACAGCTGGCCTCGGAGCATGCGCAAATATGCGTTCCCCCCAGTGAGCCTACTCGCACAATTATTGTGCAAGGTCAGGGAGGACGAGGAGCAGGTCTTGCTAGTTGCGCCCCTCTGGCCCAACCGGACCTGGATTTCAGAACTCTCTCTCCTCGCGACGGCCACTCCCTGGCGGATCCCTTTGAGGAAGGACCTTCTTTCTCAGGGACAGGGCACCATTTGGCACCCGCGTCCAGATCTCTGGAACCTCCACGTGTGGTCCATAGACGGAGCGCGGCAGACTTAGGTGACCTACCGTTAACACCATCACTCAGGCTAGAGCACCCTCTACGAGGCATGCCTACGCCCTGAAGTGGAGTCTATTCACTGAGTGGTGTGCTTCTCTCCAAGAAGACCCCCAGACTTGCCAGATAAGTGTTGTGCTTTCTTTTCTTCAGGATAGATTGGAGCAGAGGCTGTCACCCTCCACACTGAAGGTTTACGTTGCCGCCATTTCCGCTCATCATGACGCGGTGGATGGCGGCACGGTGGGAAGGCATAACCTCATCATCCAATTCCTCAGAGGTGCGAGGCGTATAAATCCTTCCCGCCCCCCTCTCATGCCCTCTTGGGATCTCTCTGTAGTGCTCACTAGCCTACGCGGAGATCCGTTCGAACCACTCGACTCAGTATCCTTGAGATTTCTGTCCTTAAAGACAGCTCTGCTGGTTGCGTTGGCATCGATCAAGAGGGTCGGGGATCTGGAGGCATTTTCGGTCAGTGACTCGTGCCTGGAATTCGGGCCAGACTACTCTCACGTGATCCTGAGACCCCGGCCTGGTTACGTGCCCAAGGTTCCTACCACTCCCTTTAGAGACCAGGTAGTGAGCCTGCAGGCGCTGCCCACGGAGGAGGCAGACCCAGCCCTTTCCTTGCTGTGTCCCGTTCGCGCTTTGCGACTTTATGTGGACCGCACTCAGAGCTTTAGATCCTCTGAGCAGCTCTTTGTCTGTTACGGCGGTCAGCAGAAGGGAAGTGCCGTTTCCAAACAGAGGTTGGCCCACTGGATAGTGGATGCCATCTCCCTCGCTTATCAGTGCCAGGGCGAGCCATGTCCCCCGGGGGTGAGAGCGCACTCCACTAGGAGCGTCGCTTCCTCTTGGGCGTTAGCACGCGGCGCCTCTTTAACAGACATCTGTAGAGCTGCGGGCTGGGCGACACCTAATACATTTGCGAGATTTTATAATCTTCGAGTGGTACCGGTTTCCTCACGTGTGCTAGTTAACTCCGGTGAATGAGGAAACTTGGTTGGTGTTGTAACACGCTTGCTGCGCCTTTCTCTCTAACACAGAGATACGTGCGCTTTTTTCACTCTGTTCGGTTGAGTTCCCCATTGGCGAACCCTACAGAGTTCCTCCAAGGCCCCCAGCATCTGACTCAGCGGAGGAGTCAGGTGCCTGGCCCATTAAGTAGTTGGCATGCCCACTTGGTCAGCCTGCGTTCTGGGTATAGGTGCCTGCTATGCGCGATCCCCTCTGGCGATCCCATATGCTTCACGGTGTAGTTCCCCCCTCTCAGGCGGGCCCGTGTCTTCCCTCCCCGCTAACCATCCTTCATATGTGTTCTCCCCCTTCAGGGTTAGTCCATATGTCTTCCTGCCACCAGGTCTCCCCATTGGGCAGCAGGTGGCCTCCGCAGCGTCCTCCCTATCGGGACAGCACGCTTCCCAACGTACTGTCGTAATTTAAAATTCCTAGAATCTTAACTAGGTGTATTTTTTACGACTCCCCAAAAAATATAAATAAGCCTTAAGTGCTTCACAGGTAAGTAAGGTAAGTTAGGGCCAGGGGACACGTTGGTGGGCTGCGTCTCTGGTGATGATGGTGCGCTCACGCTGAAGCCTGGCAAACCTCTTACCAGCGACGTGGTAAGGTTCAATCACTGTGGCGTTTTCCATAGATTTCCCCATAGTGGAAGTTTCCACATAGCATTGAAGTTCCCCTCCCGCTGGGGAACGTAACGGTTACTAAAGTAACCCTCGTTCCCCGAGGGGGGGAACGGAAATGCTATGTTCCTTCGCCACAGGGATTGCACCTTAGCTGACAGCTGTAGTTCGGCTTCTTCAGCTAGAAAAGGTGTGGTTGTGTGGCACAGCCGGCATTCTTATTCACAAGCTGATTATGATTGCTGCCAGCTGTGCAAGCTGACACCGCCAACTCATTGGCATTTCATTGGCCCGTTTAATTACTCTTCAGAGTGATTGGCTTTCTGACGAAATCCCCATAGTGGAAGTTTCCACATAGCATTTCCGTTCCCCCCCTCGGGGAACGAGGGTTACTTTAGTAACCGTTACGATCATGTGATGCCTATCCCATTCATAAAAGTCTTTAATATTCATATTGTAAGTAATTTAATCATCCTCCTGACCCTATATGATAGTAAAACAATGTTCCTCTCAAACATCGCCATACCATTAATTACCATTAATTTGATTGATTAAAAAGTCATATCTTGTAATTTATTTAATTAAAACTTACAATCAGCCCTATATGCTGCAATCTTTTTGAACCCCTTTACACAAGCATTTACTGTATGTACTCAGCTAATCCTCTGTTAATGCATCAGCGCATTGTGTTACAGGGCTTTTAATTTTGAAGGGTATCTGTGTCCTTTAAAGTAGAGATAATGACTAATAGCTGTATGCCATGCCTGTTTGACTGACAGCCCATGGTAATTGAGCTCGATAGTGCGCCCCCTACTGACCCCTGCTGAGTGACACGTCCTGAACCCAGGGTTGAGTTCCCAAAGTCAAGGGCCCTGCATTACCATACAGCGCTGTCAGAGAGCGAGATGGAGAGAGAAAAGAGCAATGAAGGGCTCTCTTTCTCAAAGGTGTTTAATTATCTTCACTCAGGACCGTGGCCCACCTGTTCCCTCACGCCAGCTGACACAACAAACAACTGCCAAACAGACCACAGACAGATTAACCACCTGTAGCACACCTGTAGAAAAGACAAGGAAGATCTTCCTCCTCCGTCATCTTTTGCTTTTACGCAGAAACAGTTTTTTCCATGTTTCAGTAAGATTTGAGGGACACCTTTATAGTTTATGTTAAAGCCGGGTTCACATGATTTGGTCATCTGAGATCATTTTTGAAAATCCTAAAAGATTTCTTTAACCCATAAGAACCCGGACCAATTTCTCATTATAGGAAAATTATAAGGCGTATAATACAGACCAAATGGACCACTTATAACATGTTTCTGCAGTTGTTTTTGAAATGCAACCCCTCTTTGTGAAAGATCTGTAATGTTACATATATGTGACATTGGGCATTTATAATACATTTTTCATGTTACATATATGTCACATTGGGCATTTATTTCACAATTGAAAAAAATACATTTTGTCAGTTTTATTTGCTACACAACATTTTCAGTTTCAGTTTATTTGCTTTTCCATAGAATATTTCAAAGCCCCATAACTGTGACTATTACATTTTGCAACAACTCTTTCGAAACATAACAATTCTACCTTTGTTGGTATATGGTTGTTCATGTATTTTTTCACAACTCGAAAATGAATGAACTAAATAAAAATAAATAACTACCTCACAGTGACACGGTGGCTCAGTGGGTAGCACTGTCGCCTCACAGCAAGAAGGTGGCTGTTTCGAGCCCCGGCTGAGTCAGTTGGCATTTCTGTGTGGAGTTTGCATGTTCTCGCCGTGTCTTTAGGAATGTGTCATAATGTGTCATTTCCGTCTCGCATCTGTTGTTTTGAGCAGATCATCTAGTATTTAGTGATTCTGCAATCACTGAATTTAACAGAAAAACAAGTCAAAGGTGCAAAATTAATAGGAGCTTGCAATATAATTTTTTTATTTGCCACAGATTTTGGCTAGCCAGGCTACTGTTCAACTTCAATCCAAGTCTGCATTGTTTTGTATCAAATAACTTTATATTAATGTGTAGAAAGTGCTCTTTCGCTGTGTCATAGACATGGCATGGTGCTGCACTTCTCTTTAGGTGTGTGGCCTGCTTAAGACATATCATGTGACATTATTACAGTACACATTCAGCCAAAGTCTATTGAACAAGGCTACGTTCATTGTATTAATGGATAAAATTAGACATTTTAACATGATTTTTTCTAAGGCTACTGTTGAAAATATTTTAACAGGTTTGATTTTTCGACCTTTAGAGTATTAAATATTATATAGTAGGCTTTATGTGACTGAGAGGTAAAGACATGCTTTCTTTGTTTCTCTCAGTGTTCCTTTCATATAAATTATAGGGAGTAATGGTTCTTGAGGTCAAAAAAAGTTATGAAGATCTAGAAAATAACTAAGAACTAAAGTAAATTTGTGTATATTTCACACCAAAACATCAAGAAATGTCACACATATTGATAAAAGTCAACAACATAAGCCATATTAGCCTGCAATAATCAGATTCCCTCCATCCCCCATGTTAGGGACTGGTTGAGCACTGAGCAAAAAAAAAAAAAAACAGCACACAGACAGTATTTTAAAAGGTACAGCCTAACAACTGTATTTGATTGCCAGTTGACGAGTGAAAAAAAAAAGTCTGTAAAGAATTATTTTAAGATATTCGGTGTGACTGAACAATAACTAATTTGCCTCTGAATTTGGCCATTGGTTTTATCAAAACCTGTAGGCGAGTAAAAATCAGGGTTGAAATCTTATAGTGTGAAATCAGTTTAAGGGAATCTTAAGTTTCTGTGAGTTTGTTTTTGACACATCTTGATTGTCGTACAGTCTAATATTATAGAAAACCTTTCAGTGTGACATGGGGATAATCTTCATACTGACTGACAAGCTACAATCAAAATGGACTAAAAAATGCACAATGTGAGCCTGGCTTAGGTTAAAGCTCGCAATCAGGGTTAGGAGCTTCTACTTCATTATGATTCAGATATTATTTGCCTTTGATTTGGGGAATAACTTAGATTAAGGTTAGTTTTAGGGGTGGGGATTTGAACTAAATCTTTGGACAGGAATGATGTTGTGCGATCAACACAATATGTTGACCCGGGGATGCATTTAACCCTGGAAAATCGGAATGTACTTCCCTCCACCAGCAATATGGGTCTTTTATTGCAGGACAAGGGAAAAGTATGTTAACGATCTCCAGCAAGCTGCAATTATTAGCGACGTGACAATGAGTCAATGCCATTACGACCTCTCGGCTCCCTGGCTGGGCTTTTGCGTCAAATAACCCTTTAGTCACGCGTGGCTGCAGTAGATAGCATAAAAAGTCATCACGCGGCGCTGGCCATGACGCCTAATCAAAACGCTCTTTGTGTCGGCTTTAATCTGGCTCTCTCTAGACCGTCAGAGCCGTTCGCTCTTCCTCGTTTTGCTCCCTCTCCTCGCCGTCTCTCTCTCCCAAATGAATCAACACTGTTTGGGAAGGGGAAAACGAAATAGAGCTGCCGACGAAAATTATACAACACCAGAGCCGTGATGACAGCTGGAAGGCCGACCTTGTTCCCTCAAGCTCAATGTCAGAGTGAGAGGCCACTGCCTCAATCACTGCAGCGCACTGTTGACAGCTTGGAGAAATATTGATTTTTAACATATGAATGTCTGTTAAGCCGCTGTTACTGGATAAGAATTTTATATAGGAGCTTAAAGCACAATGTCAAGCTACTCTTTAATATTTCATAGCAGAGAAGACAGATATGTGGAGTTTGAAAAACTACCAGCGCACTTATTAGCCGTGTTCATTTCAACTGGTGTTTGGTTCTTTTCTTTTGGCAAAAACAAAAACAAGCATTCATTCATTTTCTTTTTGGCTTAGTCCCTTTATTAATCTGGGGTCGCCACAGCGGAATGAACCGCCAACTTATCCAGCATATGTTTTACACAGCGGATGCCCTTCCAGCTGCAACCCTTCACTGGGAAACATCCATACACACTCATACACTATGGACAATTTAGCTTATACCAATTCACCTGTACCACATGTCTTTGGACTTGTGGGGGAAACCGGAGCACCCGGAGGAAACCCACGCGAACATGGGAAGAACATGCAAACTCCACACAGAAACGCCAACTGACCCAGCTGAGGCTCGAACCAGCGACCTTCTTGCTGTGAGGCGAACGTGCTACCCACTGCGCCCAAAACCCCAAAAACAAGCAAACAAACAAAAAAAAATAAAACAAATTTGTAATTATTTCGTAAGGTCTTGTTCAATTGTTGAAATTTCACTGCAACTAAAATGGTCTATAATCTACAATTTCAGTAAGCTTTTAATAAGCAAAACTATAAATAAATAAATAAATATATGAATATATGAATTTATGTGTATGAATGGTTGAATAATTGACATCCATAGTAGAAAAAAATACAGTAGAAGTCAATGGACCACAGTCTCTAGAATATCTTCCTTTGTGTTCAACAGAAGAAAGAAACTCAAACAGGTTTTAAAACAAGTACGGGTGAGTAAATGTTGACAGATGTGTTCATTTAATGGTTGAATGTCCCTTTAAATTATGATGATGGTCATTAGTTTAACCTTTATCACTGACAAACTCTTACAAATCTTGGTGTGACCATCTCTAATGACCCATTCCATAGATAGTTTTTTGGATCACATTAGCATCTAATACAGCAATCTACAACTAATACATCTAATACATCTAATACAGATAAATTGAGTTGACTAACCTAATAGGAATTTTACTCAATGAAGTACTATTCTCCGTCTACAAACCTTAGGAAAAATTAGCCTTTACTTTGGTCATTTTAAGGCAGTCTAGATTAGCAGGGCCAGGCTTGTCTGTCTGGAGCGAAGTTCAGCTGTCTGATGGCTTACTTTAGCAGATGGATCCACAGGAAGTTCTGCTGAGCTGCGC
>CAIGQV010018273.1:2205577-2218727 GCA_903798115.1 Danio jaintianensis | reverse complement strand
TAATAATAATAATAATAATAATAATAATAATAATAATAATAATAATAATAAGCAAGAAGGTCGCTGGTTCGAGCCCCGGCTGGGTCAGTTGGCATTTCTGTGTGGAGTTTGCATGTGTTGGTGTGGGTTTCCTCCAGGTGCTCCGGTTTACCCCACAGTCCAAAGACATGTGCTGTAGGTGAATTGGGTAAGCCAAATTGTCTGTAGTGTATGTGTGCATGTCCTGGTCCTCCAGGTTGGGGGTTGAGCATTGGGCTAACAACCCACCTCATAAAAACTAGATGTTATGAAACACTAAAATGGTGCAGCTAAATATCAACTTCGATATAAATGGCCCTGGGAGTAAGTATAGGATGCTTTACAATATTATATTTGTGCATATACTTTAGATTAGTCAATACTGAAGCCAAATCAGGAGCTAACCTAACAAAATAACTTACAATACCGATCCAAATATGTGTAGCCCACATTTATATGTTAGTGATAAATATTAAATAAACATTTTTAAATGGGAAAAAATCAAGAGAAACAAAAAATATATAACATTTTGTTGACATTTTGTAATTTGTAACTGTTTTTGCAATGTTTTTCTTGCATTTTATTTATTTCTATTTCTAAAGGTTTCGTGGCTAAAATATTATTTTAATAAATAATTAAATATAAATATAATAAATCTGTTTGATAAATATGTTTTGTCAAATGCACCAAAATATATTATCTATATTCACTGGGGAATTGCTAAAAATATAAACTTCAAATATATGGTGTACTCATTTATGCTAAGCATTGTACATTTAATCCATCAATAAGTCACACATCAATGTGTTTAAAATTTGGCAAATGATGAAAGTGTTTAGGTTAACGCAACCACTTACATAATATGTATATTATGTTTATAATATTTTATGCAGTAAGCTTTAGAAAATAGAAATAAATCCCAAAATAAAAGGTATGTAAATAACCTCCATCGAAAAGGAGCCTGAAATTGAATTTGCTACACTTTAACCTTTTTATCTTTAAACATGCGTGGAACGTGTCACCTGAAGACCAGTTTAGTTAAAAGAAATCAAAAGATGATTAATAGGCAAAATAAAACAAAACAAAACAAAACCAAAGACAACAAGCTGAAGTTAGTTCTGAGAAAAGGTCGAGCTTCCTTTTTGTTTCTATATTTTCCATTTGCTTTGATATTTTCTTGTTGTTGAAATGTAGGAAACGGCAAAATAAAAAGAGTCTAACTGAGACAGTTCAATGTTAAACACGCACTCAAATTATTGCTGTGACAAGAGGCAAAAGAAATCATTGTGCAGGCTGGCCAGATCTTAACTCTGGATATTTGTAACAGCTTGTGTCCATAACAGTCTTCAAAGGAGCCATTGAAATATAAACCTGGCGAGAGTTTTTTTTTTTAAAGAGATTGAAAATGCCATAAGGTGAAGTGATTGTGAGCACGGCAATGAATGGTATTGACTGATGTCTGTAAATCAAGTCTTTGATGGCGCTAGCAGAGCTCAGGGCACAGGTGTTCTTTGAGTGGACTAGCAGCATGGATAGAGCGCTTTACAAAGCCTGACCACTGCTGCAGCTGGACAAGACGCACAACCTTTATCGATTTTATTTCCCTTTCGGACAGTATACCTGCAGTTGTCATTGTGGTCAGCGATTACGTTCATCTGCATCCTAGGTTAAAGGGGCATACAGGACAACAGGCTGTACATATTGGTACCATTAGCCACGTTACTCACTGGCTTTGTGACTTGAGACAGATGTAAACAGCGGCCTATTGCTGAAACGACGCTGATGGTGATCGGATCTCGGTGAAGTATTTGGGAATGGCCCGTCCAAACAAAAGACTTTGATTCCTCAAAGTCATGTATCTAATCTGCTTTTCCACCAGCACAGCCTAGAGCGCGGATGGGCTTGAACAAAGAAAGAATGGGCCGCAGATGAATGGCAAACGGCCTTTTATTTCAAAGCTTTTCTCTTTCAACTTGACAAGGCTACTTTGGTCTAAATACCACTCCCGTTAGGAAGAAGAACGCTGCTCTCTTCTTTTTCTGCCTCCAACCATCCCTGGGATCATCGATCAATACCTACGGATTACAGAGGGGATTACTGACAACAATGGTCTCCGATTTTGGTAATCTGCCTTTTTTCTTCCACTTTTTTCTCTTTTTTTTTAGGAAAACGGATAAATACATGGCAATTTGAGAACAAAGTATCGGCACTCAGCTTTCTGTACAGAGCACACAACAATAGAACACAATCCTCTTTGGAATTAATATTTAATGGTTTTGACTGGTTGTCTACAGCGAGAGTATGGTGCTGTTTTGTCTTTTTTAGCTCTGCTTCCTCTCGACTTTAGAGATAGAAATAAAACGGATGAGGTGAAATTGGAGGCGTGTGAGGAAGAATCTGTGAACGCGAGGAAATGGAACCCTATATTCTGCTGTTTTTATTTCAACATTTCATTTCCTGCTGTTCTGACAAGGCACAAGACAAAGGAAGCAGAGATGTTTAGATTGAGCTTCTGTCTGTAGACTCAGGTGTCACCGGGGTTTAATGCTTGACCTCCAGAGGGAGTTTGAGAGACCTGAAGGACCCCTCTTAAGCAGGCTTTGACGTCTATCACTTCTCCCCTGATCTTTAATTAAAGGACGATGCCTTGGTTATAATGTCGGTGTGTGAAAGAGTGCGTGTGTGTGTGTGTGCGTGTGCGTGTGTGTGTGTGTGTGTGTGTGTGTGTGTGTGTGTGTGTGTGTGTGTGTGTGTGTGTTTGGGCCATTAGGGGAATGTTTAGGCAGGAGGCAGGATGCATTCTCTGTTGATCAGTTCCCCGAGGGCTGCAGTGGAATCTGGAGAGAAAAAAGAAAGAAAGAAAAAAAATCCTTACCCTGAAGACTACCTTAGGCAATCTGGGATTAAACACAATTATTAGGCATTTGTTTCAGTGATGACAATAATTAAGTTCATCGTGGTCTTCATAGCCATCATCATTATTCTCTCTTTAAATCAATGACTGTCTGCAGTCAATTACTATTCCTTTCACAGCAAGCAGCTAAATATCCAGTCATTGAAAGTTAAAGATACACAATCAATTGGTTGTCTACTTGGCAATTTATTAGTACAGTAAATAGTGAATATTATAGTTTTTTTTATTTAAAGGGGTTGGTGGGGGGGAGATTGATTGGGGCGGTGGTCCGTAGGTTGCTAGGCGACCATCAACCATTTTCTCTGAGGAACAAACTGACAAAACATTGCTGTTACTCTAATACAAGTTTTATTTATGGAGAGAAATTACATAGCACTGCAGTGTTTGGATGTTCTGTGTTTGTCTGAGATAATTAGTCTACCTAAATGTGTACAGTCGTGGCCAAAAGTTTTGAGAATGACACAAATATTAGTTTTCACAAAGTTTGCTGCTAAACTACTTTTAGATCTTTGTTTCAGTTGTTTCTGTGATGCACTGAAATATAATTACAAGCACTTCATACGTTTCAAAGGCTTTTATCGACAATTACATGACATTTATGCAAAGAGTCAGTATTTGCAGTGTTGGCTCTTCTTTTTCAGGACCTCTGCAATTGGACTGGGCATGCTCTCAATCAACTTCTGGGGCAAATCCTGACTGATAGCAACCCATTCTTTCATAATCACTTCTTGGAGTTTGTCAGAATTAGTGGGTTCTTGTTTGTCCACCCGCCTCTTGAGGATTGACCACAAGTTCTCAATGGGATTATGATCTGGTGAGTTTCCAGGCCATGGACCCAAAATTTCAACGTTTTGGTCCCCGAGCCACTTAGATATCACTTTTGCCTTATTGCAGGGTGCTCCATTGTGCTGGAAAATGCATTGTTCTTCACCAAACTGTTGTTGGATTGTTGGAAGAAGTTGCTGTTGGAGGGAGTTTTGCAAAATTGTGAGTGAGCCCACTCCCTTGGATGAGAAGCAACCCCACACATGAATGGTCTCAGCATGCTTTACTGTTGGCATGACACAGGACTGATGGTAGCGCTCACCTTTTCTTCTCCGGACAAGCCTTTTTCCAGATGCCCCAAACAATCTGAAAGGGGCTTCATATGACTTTTCCCCAGTCCTCAGCAGTCCATTCACCATACTTTTTGCAGAAGATCAATCTGTCCCTGATGTTTTTTTTTGGAGAGAAGTGGCTTCTTTGCTGCCCTTCTTGACACCAGGCCATCTTCCAAAAGTCTTCACCTCACTGTGCGTGCAGATGCGCTCACACCTGCCTGCTGCCATTCCTGAGCAAGCTCTGCACTGGTGGCAATCCGTTCCCGCAGCTGAATCCTCTTTAGGAGAGGCGCTTGCTGGACTTTCTTGGACGCCCTGAAGCCTTCTTAACAAGAATTGAACCTCTTTCCTTGAAGTTCTGGATGATCCTATAAATTGTTGATTTAGGTGCAATCTTAGTAGCCACAATATCCTTGCCTGTGAAGCCATTTTGATGCAACGCAATGATGGCTGCACACGTTTCTTTGCAGGTCACCATGGTTAACAATGGAAGAACAATGATTTCAAGCATCACCCTCCTTTTAACATGTCAAGTCTGCCATTCTAACCCAATCAGCCTGACATAATGATCTCCAGCCTTGTGCTGGTCAACATTCTCACCTGAGTTAACAAGACGATTACTGATATGATCTCAGCAGGTCCTTTAATGACAGCAATGAAATGCAGTGGAAAGTTTTTTCATGGCAAAGAAGGACTATGCAAATCATTTGATCACTATTCATAACATTCTGGAGTATATGCAAATTGCTATTATAAAAACTTAAGCAGCAACTTTTCCAATTTCCAATATTTATGTAATTCTCAAAACTTTTGGCCATGACTGTATATTCCATACAAAGTATGAAGCTTATCGGTCAGTTCTTGTCACGCGACTCGCAGTGCGCCAGCGGCATTCATTCAACTGGGTGCGTCATGCCGCGCACCTCCACCTCAAAATAAAAGATTTTTCAAAATAAAAGATCATTCACACACAAATAATAAATAAAACGGAAATAATTAATGATTTCTTGTGCGGCCTTGTACCAATTGATCCACGGCCCGGTGGTTGAGGACCACTGTTATAAGGGATAAGGAAACCATTTACTCTCCAAATTGGTTGTAAACCTTTACTATATAAGTTTCTTTCTTTAAAAAAAAAATAGATATATTTTAAAGATGCTAAAATCCTATAACCACTGACTTCCATCATAAAAAAAATAAAAAATACAGATACTAAGGAAGTCAATGGTTACAGATTGTGGTTGTATTGTACATTGTATTGTAATGCAATAATTCTACAATTCAAATTTAAATTGCCATATTAGTCACCTAATTAAAACAATTTTAATATAGTAAAGAAAGGATTGTATCTCTATTAAAATTGGTGATGGATGCCTAGTGCTTTCTATTTGTGCTCATATGGGACTTATTTCTAGTACATCACAGAGTTGTAGGGCACGATTTTCCAACCTTTTGACTGACAGCTCTGGTGTGCAGACGGATAGGTGTGTTCCCTTGTTAATGGTGTCCGTTTTGTTCCAGAGCGCAGTGTGTGAGAAGCATGCGCCGTCTGAGAAGACCGGCAGAAGAGACAGAGAGAGAAAGAAAAAAGAAAAACAAAAAAAGAGAAAAGACAGAGAAAAATGGGTGGAAAGCAGGACTGAATCACGTACAGGCTCACATAGCCATGAGAGAGGGAGAGAGAGAGAAAGAGAGAGAGAGGTACCATGGGGATATAAAACTGAATCAGAAAGGTAACCATGTGCAGCGGTTCCGTGTGCCAGCAGCTGAATCTGCCTCAACACAAAGTGCTAAGGATCAACAGAGCAGAGCAGGGACAGAGAGAAAAAGGGGACATGAGAATGAAAGCAAAATGAGTCATGGAGAAAGTCAATGAATGAAGAGAGATTTGCTGTAACAAAAAGCAGAGTAAGAGAGTGTTAAACTCACAAAATGTGACCGGTTAACTCCACTAAGCAGGTAGAAGCAGTCACACCTTTTGCCCCCTTCGCACACACACACTGCAGCAAATGAAATGGCTCAGACTTACAGTGGCACTACGTCATTGCTCACAACTGCAGTGCAGACAATGTAGGAGGTCAGGGCTCCATCTATTCTCAATTCAAAGCTGCATTTCAAACACCGATTCGATCGGGGCATCCAGAAAGAAGTTTCCTACAAAGTGTGACTTTGTGAAACGTTAATTAGAGAACATTCTTACCATGTTGCTCACAGACGGTATTAGAGAATTCATGAAGAATGCAGTTCCTTCTCTATTGTATCACTCAGACACTTTGCCAGGTAGCTTTTTTTCTGACCCATTGAGGACCTTGAATATTAGATATTGAGTCTATTACTCTCAGTTACAAAGACGAGAGCCTTTTCCATTCTTTCGTTTCCTCTTTGTCTCCCCAGCGAGTGTGTGTGTGTGTGTGTGTGTGTGTGTGTATGAGTCAAAGATGGTGCGTGTGAATCATGGCTATGAAACAGGCTGCTACTAAGGACCCTTTGTGCATTAATTAGGCTCAGCGTGTGCTTACGCGTGTGCACTGTGAGAAAAGCAGCTTTGTTTTGGCGGCAAGAGTCACAAACGTTTGAGTCATGGTCACAAAGGTTGTATAGATTGTGGCGATCAGAGCTAGATAAAAAAGTTCTGTCGTCTCTTGGGTTTAATTGGCAAGATTAATTAGGTCTGTATGAAAGTAATTATTCATCGGGTATTGACATTTGTTTGTTCTTTAGTACAGTAATTGGGCAAGTCAGAGACAAATTGCCCTTTTGAGACCTCCAAAGTCTGACCAAAGTACAACTTTTGGATTTACCTCAAGTGAATGATAATTTGATTGCAACTTAAGTGATAAACAGTTTGTCTCTTGAGGATTAAACATATGTTTTTCATTTCCTTTTTATAAATATATAGTTATTTGCAAAGACTAGCAGGATATGTAGATTAGTGTTAAAGAATAAACAACGAAGCAACAAAAAGGTTTAATTTTTAATACTGCCCTGAAGAAGCTTTAGAGCCCAGCATAACTCTTGAATCACTCTTGAATCCTAATATTCTTATTATTATTTTTTGGGCAATGTTTAGCATATTTGTATGAGTGCCTCAGATGTACAAAAGTGACAAATATTGTCATCAAGACACTATGTAGAAAACTAAATTCAGTTTTTGTTCCCTTCCAAAATTGTACATTTAGGCTAAAATACCATGTCACAGGGGCAGTGCACCTCTATTACACCTCTCTATAATACTTCAGTTTGTTATCCAGCTGTTTGTGTAACTGAACATAGCACAATATGCTGGCTACGAACTGTTTTTCATTGCGGAAGCTTTAAATTTGGTGAGCTAATACAACATATTTAAACTCTTATCAGCATTTTGTGTATAAAATAATGTAAATCCAGCTGTTTGTTTAATCAACATTTCCTGTGTAATTATTTAATTATTTGGCAAGTAGCCACTTAAAAAGTAGCATAATATACATCCCAGCAAAAAAAAAAAAAAAAAAAAAACACACACACTGTAGAATGCTCACATAATAGTCCTGTCTGTGTTTAATTTGCAATAACAACCAGCTGCATGCGCATTCATCTTTATTTTAAAGTTAATTTTATTACCTTGGCTCACGGAATCCACTTTCCTGCAGAGTTTAGCTCTATAACTCTAATCAAACACACCTAGGCATGCTGGTCAATGTCTTCTTGATCATTAGGAAATCCTGCAGGTTAGTTTGAGCAGGGTTTGAGCAAAACTCTGCAGCGCATTAGTGCCCCAGGGCAAGATTTGAGGAGGTCCTGGCTTAAAGTCATAATTGCTACCTTTTAGGTACTACTATGAACGTTTAAGGGGTAAATATGGCAAATATTTGTCCCAATAACAGTAATGGCTCAGTGACAATCTGTTGCAACATTTTATTATTATTATTATTTTTTTTTCTGAGAGCAATCTGGCTTTTTTTAAAAACTGACACTTTGCTGTACATGCATCACATTAAGTGCCATCATGTGCAAAATGTCTTTCCGACCTTCCAGGCCACCCGTAAACATCCAGCATTCTCTGCTCATCCAAAGCTAACGCTAGCAACAAAAAGAGGTTCATTTCCCTCTGAGTCTGTAAACGATTTAGTGCACTACGTGTCAGACGGTATCCTTCCATGTCACCTCTCTCCTAATGCTAATTCACCCGATTCCTCTCGGAATTACTTAGTCAAACTTATTGCTTGAGACAGACCTGTTAATTCCAATTCATTTCATTCTATGGGGAGGGAGGTGAAAGTGCAACGCGCATGAGAGAGAGGGAGAGAGCGTCAGAGACAGAGACTCACCCTAGTCAAACTCCGGGCTCTTAGGGCTCTTTGCACAGCATGCACAGTCAGTTAGAGCTGATGCAGTATTCATGGGGCAGAAAGGAAAGATTGGTGGTGGTGGTGGTGGCGGGGGTGGTTAGACCCTGAATTACATTGAATAAAAAGAAAAATGAATGCATTAGTATTCAGAGTGTGGCCCTAGCTAAACCCCCCTCCATTCCTTTGCTTGCTTGCAGCAGGGGAGCTACAAGCTAACTGTTGCGTGATAAGGTATTATCTAAAGGGGAGGGCGATGCACTAGGCGTCTGCCACAAAATGGAGTCAATCAACTGAACAGGGATAGTAATGCTGGCTTTCTGCGCAGCAAGAGAGAGAGTAACAGAAGAGTGAGATGAAAGAAAGGAGCAGAAGGGAGAGTGCGGGAGGTTTGGCCGCAAGACCACTTGACAAAAGTAGAGAGGGAAAGTGGGAAGGGCAACCCAGGCTCATTCTTAATGCGTAATTTTGGCTGCTTGTTTGCAGAACCTGTATTACATTTTGCTCCACATTTCTTATGAAACATCCACAAGAGGGCATTGTTTTTGTTGGCATGTGATTACGGTTTAGTCTTTGCATAACCTGAAATATGTTGCTCTCGGTACATTTTGCAGTACTTTTCTTGTGAAACATTCAAAAGAGGGCACTATTTTTAGGTATGTGATCATGGCTACATTCTTTCAAAACATGAAACTTGTTGCTCCCGGTACATTTCTCAGTACTTTTTTTATGAAACGTCCACAAGAGAGCATTATTTTTTTAGTTATGTTTTTATGGCTACCTTTTTTGCAAAACCTGAAATATGTCATTCCTGGTATATTTTGCAGTATTTGTTTTTCTTATGAAATGTCCTTAAGAATGGATTGTATTTTTGTAGGTACGTGATTACGGCTATGTTTTTGCAAAACGTACAATGCCTTATTCATTATATTGGTATGTTTCGCTGCATTTTCTTATGATATGTCTACAAGAGAATGCACTGTTTTTACACGCCAAACCACACTTTAAACCTGTCAAAACTAAACCTGACGCAAAACCACACTTACGAAAACATCCATGCCATTTTACGTAAGCTTTACATGACTTTGACCTGCTTTGTCACAGTGTGTTTCACTGGAGGGGGAGACACGGTGGCTCAGTGGTTAGCACTGTTGCCTCACAGAAAGAAGGTCGCTGGTTCGAGTCCCGGCTGGGTCAGTTGGCATTTCTGTGTGGACTTTGCATGTTCTCCCTGTGTAGGCGTGGGTTTCCTCCGGGTGCTCCAGTTTCCCCCACAGTCCAAAGACATGCAGTATAGGTGAATTGACTAAACTAAATTGGCTGCAGTGTATGAGTGTGAATGAGTGTGTATGGATGTTTCCCAGTACTGGGTTGCAACTGGAAGGGCATCCGCTGTGTAAAACATATGCTGGATAAGTTGGCGGTTCATTCTGCTGTGGCGACCCCTGATGAATAAAGGGACTAAGCCGAATGAAAATGAATGAATGAATGTTTCACAGGACTCTTACCTGAATGATCCGCATCACTAGTATGAAGCTGTACCATGTAACCTACCAGGTAAACTGACTCAGTCCAAGTTGTCAGTTTGGAGATAAATATGTGAATACGTTTGTTTACAAATGTTTTAAGGTCTTTATATGCTATTGTCCATGGAAATATAGCTTATTTGTCAGTGATCTTCTCCACTAATTATAATTTGCGGTAAAAAGGATGATTGTTGCTAGTATTTCATATTGTTGGTGTTCCTTTCACCTAGAAACTGCCTCAAAATATGTATAATATGTTTTTGTGGTATTGAAGAAACATAGCCGGAATCATGTATTAAGAATGAGTCTAGGTTGAGGAAGGGAGGAGACACTGTGCCCTGGCTGGATAGACTGTAATTGTTGGTGCTCGCCAGATATTTCCTCATTCGTTATGAGGCCGACACTATTTGCTGACGCTCAAGCCATTACCTCAGGAGCAGGAGACAGCAGTCTAATTCAGGGGGCTTAACAGGTCCTTATAAATAAATAAACAGACAAAACCGGCTCCATTATTGCGCTTGATAGGTTTTACATCTCAAACTCACTTTTGTTCTTCTGTGAGCTTTGTGCCTTAAAAAAATACATATGGGGAGTTATGTGCGGTAATATCTTTTTTAGCCAATGAAATAATTTAATATATAAGGAGAAAGTCAGGCATCTTGGTGGATGCCCGCTGTGGGGTCCTTCTGTCAGTGTGAAATATTGCTGATTGGAGCACACATGCGGTGGGAAGGAGGGAGGAATGAATCAATCTTAGTGGGGGTCCCAGAGTCATCTGACTCTTTTCCCTGTGAGGAGAAGTCTGACGCACAGTGCTGGAATTGAAAGGACTTTAGATTTATACAGGAGTCACACTGCATAAATCAGATTTCTTATATAGGAATATGCAAAGGTTTACAAAAGATCACAATCTGAATTCTGAAAATTGCATCAGATATTAGGACTTTATTTCATGTTATAAGAAAAGTTTCTTCTTTTGTAGCTTTTGCCAAAAATACAGCTGTGCAATAATTGTTACTGAGTGAGAATAACTCTTACTTTTTTTCTGCATGAACCTATACATCACAAACACTTGATCATCTTGTTTTTAAAGATACTTAAATGTTTTGACCTAAAATTAGATGCACTCTGAAAACAGTTATGTTTTTCTTCAGTATTTCTGTCTTATTTTCTGAACCATTATTTAAACATTCTAGAAACCAAGAAACATTTAATAGATAAACATAATTAAGCCATGTTTTTTGCTAAAAATAATAAAATATATGCCAGCATCTTTATCTCACCTTATTGGCATTCTTCTTTAAATAATGTTAATGTAATACAAGATTTATAAAAGCAAATAAAAAGGAAGGAAGGATGGAAAGAAGGAAGGAAGAAAGAACAGTTGACCAAATCTGTGTTATTATTACTTACTTACTCCCAGGGCCATTTATATCGAAGTTGATATTTAGCCACAGCATATTGGTGTTCTATCTAGTTTTATGAGGTGGGTTGTTAGCCCAATGCTCAACCCCCAACCTGGAGGACCAGGACATACACACATACACTTCTTTGGACTGTGGGGGAAACCGGAGCACCCGGAGGAAACCCACGCCAACACGGGGAGAACATGCAAACTCCACACAGAAATGCCAACTGACCCAGCCGGGGCTCGAACCAGCGACCTTCTTGCTGTGAGATGACGACGCTACCCACTGCGCCACCGTGTCTCCCCTTGTGTTATTATCAGTTTTGTAAAATTAAGAAGATAACACAGCTAAAACAGAAGTAAAACAATTGAAAGACTAATCAGCAGCTGTAACAGTGAGAGGTCTAAGAAGAAATCGAGGGATATTAAACACAAATACCACACTTTTGCGTTTTCCATATTAGAAAAAAAAAGTGCTTCTGTTGGTCAACTTCATGGAGGAACTCATCGTGGAGAGGAAAAAAAAAAAAAAACTTGCATCTGTCAAGGTATGCAGCGTCTTGTTGCCGTCTATGACTCACTATGCAAGATAAAACAGTTGCGTCCTAATGGCCATTGTTTACACTTTACTACAAGAAATGCATCACATTATAATAAAGCTAATACTTTGTAGTCTGACAGACAGTTTGATATGGTTTACAGTATGTCAGGTCAAGGCATCACAAATGTTACAGGAAATCAAGTTACACGCATACAATCAGTCAAACCCCAAAAATGCGCTCACTTCACACGCTCCCTGACCTCCAACATCCTTATTTCCATTGATTGTGTAACACACTACACCTATGATCAGTCCGCAAATGATTGGCTCACACCTGCTCCATCGTCTTCTCTGGACCCCAGCTTGCACGTTTTAGCCAATAATGTCGGCTGATCAATAACGCACCGTGATGAATGCTAAGGTGATGTGATCACACGCTCTCCATGTGTTATATAGATCAATAAAAACAATAAGCGTCCCCCCATTCATGATCTCGCCATGCTTAGTCCGCCGTCTGAGCCTTCTCACGGAGCTTTTCCATCAAAGTGCTATTACCCAAAGAGAAACGGTTGGATGGTGGAAGAGAAAGAAGAAATATATAAATAAATAAAAAAAATAAAAGCGAGAAAGTGAGAGAAGGGGTGAGGGAGAGAGAAATGCAATTTCACCCCCGACTACGGCAAGCCATAGACGGAAACAGTTTACAGATGAAAGTAATTTCATTTCATTTGCTCTCCATAAAAAGAGGGGCAATGCTGATATATTCTCGCAGACAGATGCAGAGCACCGCAGCTGAGACAGAAATAGCTTCTCCTGTTGGCGGATGAGAGTCGCTGGCCTTCCTCAGTCTGACAATAAAGGCGAAATGCTCCGTGTTGTGGTGCGATCCAGAAAGGATGGTATTTAGGAGAGAGAGAGCAAATTTATAAAGTATTCACTGGCAGTGGCAGACAAATATTGACTTTTTTTTAGGGGAAGTGTTTGTGGCGTCTTTGTGGGATCCGCGGGTTCGCCGGAGCACTGGCCTCAGTCAACAGAGAGCAGATGTATTGAAGAAAGCCGGACTGTAGGATTACACCTGTGTCACCTTTGCGCTGGCCCGAAACGTGGCTGTTTGCGATGAGGTGACATTCACAACATGACCCTCACGGTCAGCTCTTTGAATATTTAGTGCTAGTGCTAGTAACTTTGGGTTGATTCAATATAGTAGTAAAGCAAAGCCACATATATGGTTAAATCAAATATATCTATAAATATATCTAAAATATGTATATCTATCTATCTATCTATCTATCTATCTATCTATCTATCTATCTAT
>CAIGQV010018273.1:2191036-2204783 GCA_903798115.1 Danio jaintianensis | reverse complement strand
GGACTGCACGGTGGCGCAGTGGGTAGCACGTTTGCCTCACAGCAAGAAGGTCGTTCGAGCCTCGGCTTGGTCAGTTGGCGTTTCTGTGTGAAGTTTGTATGTTCTCTGCGTGTTCGCGTGGGTTTCCTCCGGGTGCTCCGGTTTCCCCCACAAGTCCAAAGACATGCGCTATAGGTGAATTGGGTAGGCTAAATTGTCCGTAGTGAATGTGTGTGAATGAGTGTGTATGGATGTTTCCCAGTGATGGGTTGCAGCTGGAAGGCGCTACGTAAAGCAAATGCTGGATAAGTTGGTGGTTCATTCCGCTGTGGCGACCCCAGATTAATAAAGGGACTAAGCCGAAAAGAAAATGAATGAATGAATGAATGAATATATATATTTTACAGTTCATCAAATTGGGAATGTGCATTAAAAAGGCAAACCATTTTGATTCCCTTTGTGGCACATGTTGGCCACTGAACAGGTACAGTACCATGCAAGGAAATTACCCTTCAACTTAATTTCTCTCAACTTCAGTAACTTGTTCGCTTCACACTACGAACAGTCAGGCCATTTCCTGGGAAAAGGAGCTGCTGGGATATTTGTAGCCATCATTGATCGAAGCTGAATGTAATACCCATGATGCATTGCTGTTTAAATTAGGAGGGAGTGTGGGAGTGATCCATGGCGTTAGAGAAAGTAAGAGACAGAGTCGAAACTATGAGGACTTTTCAAGGACAAGGCGGCATGTTTTCCATACAATCAGCAAGACATGAATGAGAGAAAGCTTTTTTTCCGCCTCTTTCTGATAAAGAAACAAGAAATTGAATTAGCAATTCAGATTCACGTATTCAGTCTGCTATGTAATTTGCATTTTTTTCTTTAATCCTATACTGATTCCCAGAAAAACAAAAGCCAGTTTGTAATGCGTACATTGCATACATTCTTACCATCTAACATTTCCCCCTCAGGAAAACAGCAGCGCTTGTAATTCTGCTTTTAATTTACAACCTGATTAAGAAGCTACAGATTGACCAATGAACAACCAATATATATTCTCAATAATATCAATATTCTTTTATTATATATATATTTACTTTTGTTCCAGCTAAAAATGCAGAGACAACTTTAAGTGAAATATGTGTGCTTTAAAAAAAAAGTGTAAACACTCTGGCACTGTAACCAGTTATTGCCATTAACCAAAACACATGTATTTTATTTTATTTTATTTTATTTTATAGTACAGTAACATGTAAACAGTAGTTGAAGAGTTAAAATGCAATAATAATAATAATAATAATAATAATAATAATAATAATAATTATTATTATTATTATTATTATTATTATTATTAATAAGACTCCTGTGTGTAGGTTCAGCAATTTCATTTTTTTGGAAAAACAATAGGGTCTTGTCGTTGCCTTTAAAGTGAAATAACTGAACATAAACATAGGAGGGTGAGAAAAAAATGTTCATTTTAGAAGAAAATTTCAGATGATACTTTGCGTCTGAACCCTTCAGTTGGAAAGTTAAGCCAAGGGAAATAGTAATATAAAAGGAAATAGTATTAAAAAACAGTAGTAGTAGTAGTAATAGTAATAGTCATGAAGTAAAATTATTTAAATATGTTCACAGTTAAATAATAAGATTAAACTACAGTACAAAAACAAGTCAATAACACAAAACAAACAAACAAACAAAAAAACACTGGTTCAACCAATACTCTATATTGAGTTTTGGATGGGACTTTTCGTTACTTACTACTGCTACTGCTGAAAAGGGGCTATTAAAAATTCTTGGGCTACAGCCACCCCTAGCCCCAGTTTAGTGCTGAAACTGTAACACCGCTAAGTCAAACAAAATACACCACATTATTGATGTACAAAACATAACGCAATAAGATATTTACCTGCATCAATTCACCAACCAATCAAGGGCCCCGTCCGCACATAGGGCCTCATAGCCTTTATGTTAATCCGGCCCTTATTATGTTGATCAGATTTACCCACTAATCTATTTCCAAGGATTTGATACAATTAAGGCATATTTAGCTAAACCAGAAGCCAATTTACTTTTATACAAATCATTAATATGCATGAAATATAAGAGTGGCAGGCCTGAGGCAGGACAGGGTTTAATGCGCATCTGTTTCAGTATGCTCGTGTTTTTGAGGACACATACCTCCCATTCTCCCTCTTCCTCTCAGTTATTGGCCTTTACTCAGAATGTTGAATTGAACAGCAACAAAAGGCAGACCTGATTTGAATAGCGGAGCACTGTGTAGAGCACTGTGTGTATGTGTGTAGGACAGTGCCTTATGATGGACGGCTTTAGTTCAGTCCTTGAGGGTGAAGCGACAAGGATTTATCTGTGTTGTGTCTGATAGGCGGCATGTGAAGCGGGCACTAATGTGGCATATTTATGGGGCAACTCTGTTCCATTATCATCTGTAGGGGAGGCCACAGGGCAGAATTCACTCTTCCTTCAGTAAACACCGACTTTGAGTGAGAGAGAGAGGGTTTGGTGCACAAAATCATGCTTTTAAACCAATATTACTCATGTTTTTATTTATCTATTTACATGTTTATGTCTGACATGTTACACATTACATATTCCACTTAAGTGGTTGTTTTTTGGTAGTTTGCGATGTGAAAAATATCCAGATTGGAGGCTTGCGCTGCTATGACTTATAGCTCAGAGTTTGTGGCAAAACTCATGCCAGTACGAACCCATAGGCAAACGTTAAATTAACCAGTGAGGAACATTGACAGAACATTCTCAGAGTGCTCTCTTTTAAATAAGTACCTATGCGCACCTGTCACATCCGTGGCGCAAAGACGTCAATAAATCTCGCCACTAATGCATGCAGGAAATCTCTAACTTGTCCAATATTAATGATAGCTTGCTTGGCTTGGCTTTGCTGTACTGTACACCTCGTCCAGACAGTCTAAGTGGAAAAAGCTTTTTCAGCTAATGGTACAGTAATACAGAATAAAGTCTTTGCAGTCTTCCACTTCTACCATACTTTACTGTGGAAATTCTGCAAAACGTTCTATAACCAGCGATGACCCAAAAAGAAAATGCTATTGAAGGAAATAATAGTAGCCCTCCTGATCACAGTGGGTGCAAAATGCTCTTCTACTTTTGATAGCTGTTAAGTTAAACCATTTAACTTAAAAAAATATATACACGATGTGAAGTTAGAAACAAGAATAGGTATGAATATAGTTTAAAAAATGAAACATAAAGTAATCATTTGTGTAAGATGATGATATATGAAATCAACTGCGTGGTGACATCCTTCCCTAAATCCTAAACTTTCCTGGCCCTATATATGAGATGCAAATATCAAGTATACTGTAGCCACATACAATTTGCTCATTCATTCCTATGTCCCAACACATATGCTTATCTATTCTCTTGTTTTAAGTATGAAAATTGTGCACACGATATTTACAATTTGTTCTACCTTTTTCTAAATAGTAGCCACACTGTAACAGTTTGTTTCCTTGTTAGTTAAATCAAACCAGAGGAACAAATTAGTTCAGCTATAATTTACTAAGTAGACTCGGTAGGGTTAGTTGAATAATTGACACACTGTACTTGCAAAGTCAGTCAGTGAATGTCTGTTAGGGGAGCATTAAAATAAAGTGTTAATAAACAGACAGTAATTCTCTAATGACTGCTAGTTAAATAACTAAATGACATAAAGGTCAACTAAATGACAAAGGGTTACCTGATAATTATTGGAATACCGACTCTTAGAACACAGCGATAGCATTGACTGTTGTTTTCTGGGTCGCTTTCAGCATCTTAATCTCTCCATTTCCCATATCTCGCTTTCATCAAGTCAGCATTTTCAGTTGTGAGAGCATTTTCCTTTTCTCCACAAGCTGGGAAATTGTTATAATGATCATATGCCTGCGCTCCAGCTCTATTAATATTTTATTTGCCTAGAAAGATCACACAGAGGAAAATAAAGCAACCTTACTTACAGTTTATGTGTTTGTAAAGCTGCTTAAGCAGCGCTGATGCACTTTCGCATAAATTGCGAGCAATCTGGCACAGCTGTACATTTTGTTTGGTAAAAAGCCTCTCTTTTGATTCTGGGGGATTTCTTGTTTTTTTTTTATATGTACGCACGGGGTCAAATGCTGCCACATCACATGGATTCTCACCAGTCTGTGTCATTTGATTCTGAAAAGACAGCCAAGTGATTCATCATCGGCGAGCGATGGAGTCACTTTTCATCATTCCTTTAATAATACTAATGCACTCGCACCCCCTCCGACAGAGTGTACTACAATACAAGCCCTTTATACCATACAATAGATTAGCCAAGCCCTTGAGGGAGGAGAACAAATTAAGCAAGCGCCTTATCCTCCATTTCTTATGTAGCAAATATATATAATGAGCACGCTTAAGTGATGGAGAAAATTAAATGCTAATGTAGGGGAGAAGTTGAAAGAAATGATACGTTCCAGGCTTCCAGCTGTAGCTTTTTTTTCCCCACATTGTGGTTATTTGCATTCTTGAGACCCTTTTTCTGATTGTTAGTCTCGTCGCAGAAGTGAAAGTTCGAATGCTTCCTCTAGTTAATGGCTTTTAGCGTGTCTGTATTGGTGGGAGATGATCCACCTATCACTGCGCTCCATTATGCCTTCATCTATGGCATAATGTTGATATGAAAACCATTTAAATGTGAAGAAAATGTGTCGTGAGCAAATGGGGGGGAAAGGAAGGAAATGGAAGAGGAGAGCAAACAGAAGGCTGAGGAGAAAGTGAGGCAGGAGTTTGTCATTCTGCAGGCAGCTCTTCGCCCACAGTGGCGGAGGGTCATGTTTAGACGCTAGCTTGGACATGGCTTTCAGTCAAGTGTGAGAGAGTTTAGCGAGAATGTTTTAGGGGCTGACCGAGATAGGCCTGTCCTAAATATACACTCTCCATGGCCCAGGGTGAATTATACACTGGCAGCTTGGGCTGTGTTGTAAATGTCAGCGAATGCGACAGACCAGGAGACAGCTAGAGCAGTCATGGATGAACACTATACTCTCCACACAGCACTATCGGCTGAACTTTATGGTCAGCATATGAAAGGCTAGTTGATCTTTTCTTCATGAAAATGTACATTAATGACTGTAGCTGCTGAACAAAATACCATGGTCACAGAACAAATGTGACCTTTAAAGTCGATAAGAAGTTTTGGATATAGTTTTTTATTTTATTTATTTATTTATTTATTTTTATAGTCATTGCTACATACATGTAGTCAACAAAGCATGTAACATACATAGCAAAATTATGTTTAAATAAATATATATATTTTACAGGACTGAAAAATATTAAATAAGATATACCATTTCAAAGGTTTCTTATATGCGTTTTCTATTAATAGCATGTGTTTTAAGCAAATGTATCATATCACAATACAGTCATATTACCTAAAAGGGAATAAATTACCATTATATCTAAAAAACTATGGATATTCTCTACATCGAATATGCCTAAGTGCACAGTGGATGTAAGAGTTTGATCTTACTTGTTAAGAAAGACATGAGAGTGATTTTTTCATTACTATTATATTATCTTCAAGTACAGTTTTTATACAAATGCATTTCATATTTTGAAGTACACTACAAGTGCACATTCAGTACAACTAAAGACATTTCTAATATTCAGTTAAGAGTAAAATATCTTAATAAAGATGATAACTGCATGCATGTGATGCTTATTCAGCACAGCATCATGGCATTACCTTATGATGCTTTCAGTGCTCTATACAGTCACTACAGTACCTTTTAACCTATGGTTGCCATGGTGAATGCATGTTCTCTGAATGTTTAACTTACATTGTCTATTGTACATGCTTTCAACATCAAGCAGTTTCCTCCCACTGTATGAATTCTGATGCCACTCATATTTGGCAATGACAATTTAGATTTTTCTACGGAAGTTTTAGCACAAGTCTCTTTGTGTGCATATTTTATTTTTTTCCCCCGTGGACCATGTTGATCGTGCAATATTACAGCCAGGAGTAAGTCTTATTAAATTGCCTCACACATTACCAGCCTCTCTATGCAGCTCGCTCACTGCACGCCCAATGTGGAGAGAAATGTACTGCTTATTAGATTTTCAGGTGGAGCGTCAGCAATGTTAAAATCGATTGCTTTTTATAATGACAGCCTCACGCCACTATTAGAGCCATTTCATGGGTACTATTTCATTTTTATTTTGTATCCCGTCCAAGTTTAAAAAGTCCAAAACCGCAATTGATAAAGATCCAAATCATTTGGCTGATAATAAAAAAAATAAAAGCAACATTTCATTCTGATTAATGCGCCGCGCGTTTCTGGTGATATATGAGGGTGAAGTTTAAGGATGCTTTTAGGCTGAATACTTAATTTGAATTTTTTTCATATAAACTCCTCTGCTGTTGAACAACAATTAACGCACATTATAATGTTTTGACGATGACATGCATGTTTAACGTTCTCGCTCTCCCGCTAAAGTAAAGTCACT
This sequence comes from Danio jaintianensis, assembly GCA_903798115.1. NCBI lineage: Eukaryota > Metazoa > Chordata > Actinopteri > Cypriniformes > Danionidae > Danio > Danio jaintianensis. The sequence continues at coordinate 2,198,285 of CAIGQV010018273.1, read as the reverse complement.
TTTCACGAGCTTAGCCTTTTGAACGCTGTGCTCTGCTGAATTCATCAAGCGCTTTCTGCTGTTGTTTATTATGCTGGCATGACAAGTGATGCAGTGTGCCGGCCGGGAAACGGGACAGATTTCCATATGACCTTGCGTAATACAATTGCACACGGGAGAACTTGTGGATAGTTTTATTGCCGAGAGATGATCGACTTTGTTGACTTTTTCTCCGAGATTTAAAAGAGCATGACGGCTAAAAGTCAGATAGCTATAACGAACGAGAAGAAACAGATTGCATTTCTGGAATAGGCTCCAGCTGTTAAGGTCTCCCTTGCGTATTCTCATTGTGGAGACACGGGTGAATCTAACTAAGAGATGAGCCCCCTTAAACCTTTCTGCATTCTCTGCCAGCTCGCTGTTGCCTACTGTACCCTGTCTGTCAGGCCGCGCTCTGATCTGTGCCTTTATCGGAGGAAGATGAGTTTTTTCTCATCAGTTTTATCATCGTTAGGGTGTGTGAAGTCAGCGCTGTCGAGACAACCTGATGGCATGAAAGTTTGATGCAGAAAATATCCTGTAGGTGTTGAATTTTTAATGACATGACAGCAGACGGAATTATCAGCGCCCCTTTCGCTACCCTCTTGCCATGCTCACAGCAAGCAAACCCCTCCAGCTCCTCATCTACGTGAGGAAGATGTTTTCTCCTCGCTGCTAATGTTCTCTTCTTCTTCTTCTTTTTTTATTTTGTCCCCGCTCTTTCCTTAATGCTGTGCTGGGGAAAGGAAATTATAACAAAGCATACGTCTTACATGTTTGCCCGTGAAGTGAAATGCACTCTCTCATTAAGGGGTCAGACAAGCTCATGGGCTTACTGGAAATAAACAGGTTCAGTCTTCTTGGCATTCACAAACAATCCGGGTATTGGCTCTCAGTCCAGCCGTAGCCGATTGATATTTAGAGATGTTTGTGGGGGCCAAAACTGTTTGAACTGCAGCGTTCATAACAGACTCATCAGCCCCCTGGATCAATAAGGATAAATATTTCCCACAGCCCCACTGCTTGAGAATCAGTGTTGCACTGCTAGGTGGGAATGGACAAAAATCAATCCGCCTGAAAGGAGAAAAAAGAAAAAGTGTGTGTGTGTGTGAGAGGGAGAGTAAGGTAGGAAAGAATGGCAGAAACCTTCAAGCATGTTAAATATCCATTCATAGTGGGTGGATGGTCAAAAGGTGGCCGAAAATGACCTTATGTCATACTTTTTTGTTTGTTTGTTTTGTATAGCAGTAACAGTATAATACATATGGTTATTTGTGCTGGAAATTCTGTCTTAAATATTTCATTAATGTTAATGTTAGTGTTAATGTTGTTATATTCCTTCAGAGGACTTCTCTCCTCTTAACTAGTAATTGATTTTTGACGAATTATAAATAAATGATAACATAATACATTGCATAATGCAATGTGTTTTTATGGTTACTCTGCAGCTGCAAACACACCTGGTACCCTTTCACAATTATTTTTAACATGGTTGCGATGTTAAAACAAGCACACAAATATACATAAACAAACTGCTAGGTTATCTCAAACCACAAATTATCAAATAATCACCCCTCCAAACTAAACTTGTTAGAGACTTTAAAAGATTCCGATTTAAAAGACTAGAACCCCCATGCCAATAAAACCATCTTTATTGCTGCTGTGCTCTCTCCATTTATTTTCGGTCGTGTGAGTGTGCTTGTGTGTGAGAGACAGAGAGAAAGATTTAATTGAATCACTTTGCCAAGAGGAATCAGAGTCAAATGTGAGAAAGCGATGTGGCAAGGTGCTTTGATCGCTGCAGACACACAGGCATAAACCCCCTGTGTGAGTGCATTTAATAAAGCATGCTCATTTTTATGATGAGCTTGAGTGTGAAAAGACTAAAAAACTGTTTAATAATACGAGCGGAAATGTTAAGCCGTTAGCTTAGCTAGCATTAACAAGTTGGCCCACCCTTGAGCAGGGGGCTTCCAGATATAAATGCCAGTAATATAAGAATAAGGCAAGACCACATACAAGTGATAACATTGTACTTGAAGGAGGTGTTCATAAGACCGTCATGACACCAATATAACCATGACATGAAGTGTCATGAATATGAAGGAGATTTTAGGTTTTAAAGATTGTTGATGTGTGGGATGTTATTTTATGACAACTTGACATAAACAGATACATCACAACTTTTGACAACTTGACATTATCAAGACTGCATAACTTGTCATAAATCTGTCATAAACATGATTGTCATGAGGCCATTATAATTGAAAATTAAATTAAATTAATGAAAATGTCATAATTGTGAAATAATTTATATATTGCGAATCACTTTTCAGTAAAACAGACTGAATTTGTCTTTACAATGTGACATGGAAAAAATAAATGTTCTGTCAAATCAATTTAAAACAGCATCATTCATATTTAATGGCATTTTAAGACATTTTAATGACCAATTCAATTTGTACCAGTCTAGTTGAGGTCAAGAAAAATGTTCATGACACTATTATACTATTCATAACACAATTATAATGGCCTCATGACAGTTATGTTTATGACATAATTATGACAATGTTGTCTTAGTAATGTAAAGTTGCCACAACAAAGACAGGTTATGTTATTTGTTTATGTCAAGTTGTCATAATAAAGACATCTCAAACAATGGCATCTTTGCATTTAAAATGACATAACTAGGTACATTTCCATCCACCTATTTTTATGCGCATTTTGGATATGCGCATAAAAAATCGGTTGATGGAAACGCTAAGATGCGCATAAATTTTGGAAAAAATAAAAAATGTATGCGCATAACTGAGTAGGATAAACTTTTTATCCGATAAGAAAAGACGCGCATAAACTGCGATGGAAACACTTTTACCGAACAAATTCCTGTATGCGCGTTAAAAAAAGGTCATGTGATTTGGTTATAAGAGATCATGTGATGATAAAAATGTTTGTAAATGGACAAACCAGCAGACTGACCACATTGTAAAACATCTGAAATGGTGTTTTGGTCATTCTAAAATGCCTTGACCATTTCAGTATTAGTGTTATTATATTATTAATGACCTCCAGAATTGTTAAAAGCGTCTGTGCTCCGCGTCTCACGCCTTCAAACGCCACCACGCGTTCACTGCGTGTCAGCATTGCCTTCTGAGGCGCAAGTCATTTATTAAATGAAGAAAAGATTCACGCAGCTTCTCCTACCTCAGCAAATTCTGTTTTTACTGTTGATATTTGGCGCCATTTAATCAGGAAGTGACGATTTTGTTCTCTTTGACTCGTTGGATGGAAACGCTGCTTTATTCGCACATCTTTTATGCGATATTCCAGTTTTGCGCATAAAGTTATTTCGCATTTTTGGATGGAAACATAGCTACTGAGTGAATGACACTTGATGATAGTTGTCATAAGCATGCATAAATCCCATTCATATTCATGACATGTAATGTCATGATTATAAACGTCTCATAACATTCCTATGACCATGTCCTTCAAGTATTAATACCAAATATGCAAATAAAGCATTATTTCAATAAACCTGTTTATTGAAGTTGAAGTTTAACACTTTATGAAGCACCAAAATGACAACAACTGTAAAACAGACAAGTGAATAAAACAACAGCCTGTATTATCTTGTCTTAAATTAACTGCGTAATGTGAACATGTAATGTTTTATCAAAGCATCACACAATAGTTGATATCCAAGGGCACACTGAGTTATTTTAGCATTAGCTGGTACTGTAAGCATAGCTGCCATTACACAGCACTTCCAGTCTTTTCTGTGCTAACATACTGCACACATTCATGGCAGGTGGTCAGACTGTGTGTGTGTTTAGTATCATTCTCACCTCTAGCAGTCCTCAGGTACAGTAAAGAGCCTATTGATATCTTAGTTCCAGCTCAGGGGAGACCGGCAGTGACAATGCACTGACACTGGCCTTGATTTAGCTCAAGCCACCTGTGTTACAGCCAGGAGACACACCGGTGGGGCTCATCTTCACACTCACAGTCATTTCTGATAACAGCACACACCTGAAAGCCCCTTGTGCAACACTCACACAGGACTTTCAGAAACATCTATGAGTTAAAAACACTGGGGGTATAGAATGTAATGAGTACTGAGAAGCGTGTTCAGTTTTCACACAATTTGACTTTTAATATTATGTTCATTATATTTTATTACTCACTATAATAATGCATTCATTACAATCCTATACGGTATGGATTCATTTACTGGCTAACATTAACATTACAAAAAAGCAATTTATTTGTGACATTATTTATTGATATTTGTTGATGTAAATAGAAACACAAAGACTTATGGTTAGCTGGCTTATATCCGTTAAATGATTTAAAAAGTTTCATTTTAAGAAATTAGCATTAACTAATATTAATAAATGCTTTAGAATTTTTATTATTATATATTTAATATGTTTATTATTATTTATTTATTAGCTCATGTTAAGTAATACAATACTAATGTTAACAGCTAAAATGTGTTCATGGATGAAGTGCTACTATTATATTATTCATTCATTCATTTTCTTTTCGGCTTAGTCCCTTTATTAATCTGGGGTTGCCACAGCGGAATGAACTGCCAACTTATCCAGCATATGTTTTATGCAGCGGATGCCCTTCCAGCTGTAACCCATCACTGGGAAACATCCATACACACTCATTCACACAAATACACTATGGACAATTTAGCTTACCCAATTCACCTATAGCGCATGTCTTTGGACTTGTGGGGAAAACCGGAGCACCCGGAGAAAACCCACGCCAACACGGGGAGAACATGCAAACTCCACACAGAAATGCCAACTGACCCAGCCGAAGCTCGAACCAGCGACCTTCTTGCTGTGAGGCAATAATATAATATATTATATTATATTATATTATATTATATTATATTATATTATATTATATTATATGTCCAGAAAAAAAATTAAATAAATATGGTAACACTTTAGTTTAGGTCACAAGTCATGCTAGTAACTAATGTCTTATTACCTGCCTATTATTAAGATATTAACTGTTCATTAGTAGTACATTAGTGAGTATGATCCTATTTTGCATCCCTAATCTTACCCAAAACCTAGACCCAACTTCTACCTTACTAACTATTAATAAACAGCTAATTAGTGTGTTAAGTTAGTAGTGTTAGTTAATGGTGTGTTAATACTTTGAATTGTGGCCTAAACTAAAGTGCTACCAAAAACATGAGTCATGTGCACATTTAAAAGGTTTTTCAGATGACAAAATGGCAGCCTGGAGAAAAAAGGTGCTTAAAAGCACATTGGGGTTTTTTCTGTGACTGCTAAATGTCACTGTTGAACATCATGGGACCACGTAAATGAATTTAAGCCGTTAGTCTGAGCAAAACCACTGCTGCATTAAGCTATTTTGCTATTACTTAGAAACTAAGTTAGTATATGGCTTTAATGTGGCACCTTTTCTGGCTCTATCGAATTAAAGTGTGTCTTTACACAAAGCAGGTGTGATGGTGAGAACTTTGAAGTTTTTTGGTGTGCTAAATTGGGTACATAAAATGGGCCACAGTAATGCTTTAGCAATTATCTGTTCCTAGGCTTCCCAGCATCCGGGCAAAACGAATGTGTTGTTCTTCATATTGTCAGGGCCCCATATACGCACGTCCCCGTTTTGTCTTTTGTCTTTTTTCATATAATCACATTGTTAAAAACCTGGAAAATATGCCATGGAAGGTGCTTCCAGCCAGTGTGTCTTTGCCCGGTTCACTCGTCCTTAATGAAAGCCTCACAAAACCAAAGCCTGAGAACTTTCTCTGAAAGTTCACTCGACTTTTGATGAGGTGCTAGAAGACTGAGCGCCGAGAGGACGTCTCATCAAGACCTCGTGGCTTAACCCCACGGAAATATGAACCCTGTTCATTCTGCAAGTTTTTGCTCAATTTCAGCTGGCCTGAGGGGCCAAAACCCTCCAGTGTTGGAGATCTAGAGCAGCCAGATAGGCCTTCTCTACCTCCGCTTTACTTAATTAGCCTCTTACACCCTTTGGCACGCTGGGAATTAAACGTGGTGACTCAATCTGGTGCCTTTTCGTGGGAAATATATGCAGAGTCTCTGAGTCAGGCAAAGATGTGTAGTGTTGGCCAGTTAGGTCCACTAACAGAGAGGTTGTGAGTCCATGTCCGCAGGAACGGTGAGCTGTGCACCTCTGATGAGATGAATAATGTGTAAGGTTGCACAACGTGTAACATACACTAGTGGAAATGTCATGACAGGATTGGGAACTGAGAACAGGTTCTTATCCAGAGCCATTGGTTTTTATTTGTCACTTCATAAAATGGCTGAATTACAATTTAAGCAGCTAGGGGTGTGTGACTTACAGTCTACAATGACAGTGCAGTTGTTCTTTTAACATTAACATGAGAGTAGGCATTGCTGCTTACTTTGCAACATAAACATTAACTGGATATTTTTAATCAAATGAAAATTACTTGAATTGAGTTACTGTTCAATAACTGTTATGAACCTACAACAGTATTATTGGAATCATTAGAAGGAATCAAGTCAAACATGATATATTTTTCATTTATGGTATGATTGATTGATTGATTGATTGATTGATTGATTGATTGATTGATTGATTGATTGATTGATTGATTCATTCATTGATTCATTCATTCATTCATTCACATGAATATATAAACAATAAATTGATTAGGAATAAGCTCATGTGGCATTAAGTAAAACTATTTGAATTAATTAACCTAAAAAAACCTTCTTTTTCTCTCTCTCTCAGCCTTCTATGTTTATGTACAGTTATTTCACATTAGAGGCAATGAGGATAATATAGAATTTGCCATAAACATGAACTCACTGAACATACACACAAGAGCCTGAGAAAAATGTTCATTTTACAAGACAAACTCCGATGACACTTAGGGGTTTTTGCATCTGAACTCTTCATTTGTTTTAAACCTTCTTGAGTTATTAAATTGCAAAATGGAAGCAAAAGCTACATCTTTGACAAATCAGGACAGAAACAATTGTTTGCTGTCCACAGCTTGGAAATTCAGTCAGCCTTCATCGTGTGCTTCAAAAAGTCCAGTCTCCTTCTCCCTTTCATTGTCCTTCTCATTCTCTCTAGCCCTGACTTATGTCTATGTGCGTATGTACTTTATATATAGTGTATATACATATATGAGAGAGAGAGAGAGAGAGAGAGAGAGAGAGAGAGAGAGAGAGAG
>CAIGQV010018273.1:2169501-2191026 GCA_903798115.1 Danio jaintianensis | reverse complement strand
GAGAGAGAGAGAGAGAGAGAGAGAGAGAGAGAGAGAGAGAGAGAGAGAGGGAGTTTTTTTTTTCCTTCCTCTGTTCTGTTTCCTCTGTGGTAAGTGGAGCAAAGCACAAACCAGCAGGTTTGTGGGATTTAATTGAAATTGTATTTTGACAAATACGCATTTAATGGTGTAAAATAGGCTATTGTGTGTGTGCGTCTGGGAACGTGCGATAAGGCACCCAGTTCTGAGCCAATGAGACGAAGTCTAAAGACCAACAGTGAGGGGAAAAAACTGCACACACACTCTCACACACAGCAACAAACACACACACACACACACACACACACACACACGCAGACACACACACACACACACATGTGAGATTTTAATCCCTGTCTGTCTCTTACTTTCTATATATCTGTCTCTCTTATGGCACAGAGTCAATCCTAGCTCAAGCCCTACCATTTTCTAATATATATGTTACAATTTTTCAATTTTTACTGTCTGTCCACCTCCTGAATGCTTCTCACCCTATCACTCACACTCTTTGTCATGGAAATTGTGTAATATATGTGTCAGTGCCTGCAATGCGTTTAACCGCTGAAATGTTTTTGTGAGTAATGTGTGTGGGGAAAAGCATTGAATTTAGTTTCAGATTTGCGGTTACACTGTTCTTTTTAGATGCACAATGCGTAATTGTAGTTTTTTGGGGGTTGCGAAAATGTCTTCTGGTTTCCCAATTTAGAGAGCTAGACATGTCAGTGCTGTGATTGCGTATGCATATGAGCATGCTTGCTTTTTTATGACAGATAGATGAGAAGTCAGGAAAATGAGGGTCAGCGCCACATTTCCGAGACTCGTGATGCCTTCTGATGAGAGAGAGAGAGAGATGCAGAGAGAAGGAGAGGGCATTAGGTAATTGGCAGTGAGATAGTCGGCAGAATGAAATTATGCTAGTTAATCTCTCCTCAATTAATCATAGCTGGAGAGCTCTAACGCTAGACTAATTATTTCCCCGAGTGCTTTTAAGCACCATAAGGGGCCACCTATACCTGTTCAACACTGCTGAGGATTTACTGGGAGTTTTGCTGGAATTTGGTGAATTTGTGTTTGTGCTTGTAGGTCGGTGTGAGTTATGAAGTTACACTGTGAGATCTTAATCTGTCATTTGGAACAATATATTCCAATATATGGGAAATCCGTTTGCGGTTGTGGGAAATAGCATCAGTAAACAGAAATTAAGTTGCACATATGAGAGATATCACAGCATAATAAATGAATGAACAATCGATGAAAAGAACAAATGAATGAAATCACATTGTACAATATAAATGTTACTTTGGAGTTGAGAGAGAGAGAGAGATTAAATCACAGCAAAAATAAATTATGTTTCAAATATAAATATAATGTAATGATTAGGATATATAAAGCACTAATGGATAAATTCCAGTTATTATTATTATTATTATTATTATTATTATGCTTTTGTATTCACATTATATTATTCATTCATTCATTTTATTTTCGGCTTAGTCCCTTTATTAATCTGGGGTCGCCACAGCGGGATGAACCGCCAACTTATCCAGCATATGTTTTACGCAGCGGATGCCCTTCCAGCTGCAACCCATCACTGGGAAACATTCATACACACTCATTCACACATACACTACGGACAATTTTAGCTTACCCAATTCACCTATACCGCATGTCTTTGGACTTGTGGGGGAAACCGGAGCACCCGGAGGAAACCCACGCGAACACGGGGAGAACATGCAAACTCCACACAGAAATGCCAACTGACCCAGCCGAGGCTCGAACCAGCGACCTTCTTGCTGTGAGGCGAACGTGCTACCCACTGCGCCACCGCGTCGCCCTATATTATATTATATTACATTACATTATCATTAGTTAAATAGGTAGTTATTCTAAGATTTTTTTAAAGTAATATTTCATTTAAAATATTGTAATCTAACTTTTTATTAGCTTGAAGAATCTGAACATACTTTAACAGCATATTGAGCTCTTTTCTGAAACAAATATTTTTGTTTTACACTTATTAAGACACATTTGAGATTCCTAGGATTACTAAAATAAAAGGAGACTTTTGTATATTTATTAAATCCTACTGCCGTCTTAGAGAAACATCTGAGATATTAAACTGTGAGTTTTTTGTGAACATAAAAATATAATTCAGATGCGAACCAGAGGATGTGTGCCGTGCCGAGTCGGATTTAGAGATAGAGAAAGAGACAAGAGTGGGGAAAAAACAACAGGAAATAAATACACACATCACTCCAGCGCACCTCATTGCACCATGTCTGACATGCTTCTTCTCCTGCTGTTGTGTTACTGTACGCTCTGTTGTCCTGGTTCACTGATGCAGCACCGCTGAAAGCAGATGCAGCTCAAACACTGAGGCTACTGAAGCAAACCAGGTCAACAGCGGCCCTCAGTCCTGCTCCAGCTCCACCATCACGTTAACTCAGCGAAAGCCCTCGTGAGCTGTTACCTCGCCTAATGCTATTACAGGTCCTTATGTTTTCAGTTTGCTGGGGATTTCCAAGGGAAAGCGCTAAAAAGTTACTTTTGCTAACTAAATTATTCTGTTTGCCCATCAGGAACTGCGCTGTAGGTCAGACGGGCCCAAAATTGTATAATAACACTTACACATTGTAATAAATATGAAGATGCTGCGCTAATGTTTGACAGCCACAAATTGTTAAAATGTTTGGTTTGTTAAACATAATAAAACATAATTTTGGTTTTATTGTGTAAACTACACTGTCAAAAAATATAATGACAAAAAGTCAAGACAACAAATATTTGTATGCTAACTACTAAATGTTTTAATTTATAAAAATTTTAACTTGATGTATTTTGTCAGTTTAATGTAAGTTAAGACGACTAGAAAAGTTCATTTGATTCCACAAAAAAAAAATAAAGGCAGCAATAAATCTTTTTACAGTGCACTGATGGCATTTCTTCCAAATTTAAAATAATGTTGCTATTTTTATTTTGCATAAAATAACATGCAATTGTTAGGATAATTTGTTCATTTTTAGATAGCTTTAAATAGCCCTGATTTCCATTCAACAAATCCAAATAGTATTTAATGAATCCAGCATTGAAAAAAAAGATGCTTTTCTTACTTGGATTCTTATGTCTTGTTTCTAGGCCAAATATCTAAAAATGTTTAAATCAAGAAGCATTTTCTAGACAAGCAAAAAATATTGTTTTGTTTTAAGAAATAATGAGTCAAAATTAAGTGAGTTTTTCCTTAAAACAAGCGAAATAATCTGCCAATAAAGCAAAATAATAATTTAACAGTTTTTATGATTCACAAGTATTTTCTCTTTATTTACAGTTGTGAATTGCATTATGGGATGTTGATCTCTGGCCTGTCAACGTTTGATGTTGAATTTCAAAAGGAACACGGATCAAAAGGAACAATAATTTTGACTAGAAACAAGACAAAAAATCTAAGAGAGAAAAGCATTTTTTTTTTTGAGTAAGAGAAACTTACTTATATCTTAGTTATCTTAGTCTTTTATCTACTTATATCTTAGTTATCTTAGTCTTTTATCTAGTATAATACTCATAACAAACACCAATTAATCAATCAGTTATTTAAGCTTTCACTCATTGAGCCATGTTTTTAGAAAGCTTTTGTCTTTTAAACATGTAAACAATCATTAAATGTCATGTTTAAATGTAGTAAATAGTCATTAGAATGTAGATTTTCTAACTTTTTTATCCAGATTCTTTTGACTTAATAAATTTAATAACTTAATATTTTAATGGTTTAAATAAATAGTAATATAAATGTAGTTGTTTTATAATGTAATGCTTTTTTAAAGAATGGAACATACTTTCTATATCTTTGCATTTTTATTTCAGTATGGTACAAGTCTACCCTACATTTAAAAAATATATATCTTTTAATTAACATATTACATGTTTTCATATTTTATGATTCACAAGTATTTTCTGTTTATTTACGTTTGTGAATTGCATTATGGGATGTTGATCTCTGGTCTGTCGACTTTTGATGTTGAAAATTCAACTCTACAGTGTAACAAAGTGACTTTTATTAGCATTTTAGTAGTTTAAATTAATATAATGTATAAGAAATAATATATAAAGAAATAAGTCTGTAAAATAACAGAAAATGTTGCAACACCAACACAGACAATATATCACTTTAAACTATTAAAAATGTTCATAAAAGTCACTTTTCAAGGTTAAAATTTGTTGTAAGAAAGATCAATGTCCTATAATGCAATTCAAAAGCGTAAATAAATGGAAGAAAAACCTGAATCACAAAACACGTAAAACTGCTAATTTACGGATATGTTTTAAATTGTAGTTAATTCAAATGAACATACTGCTAAATTAAGTTAAACGTAATCTAAAATAAACAAATAAATAAATGCCTGAAATGCTTGAGATACTTTAGGATATAACACTGTTTGGTATTAGTTGTTACTTACTGTCAGTGCCCATACACTTTATTGGGTCACATAAAGGTGATGTTTGCTGATAGATGTGATGGCTTTAGTCTAGATGACCACAGTGTGCAAAGAAATAGAGAAAGTGACAGAGAGAACATTAGATCAGCAGCCTAATGAGTCTACAAGGACAGTCCAGCGTTATTGAATCAAATGGACAGCACTAACTGGGAGGAAAAGAACAGTCTCTTTCATTTTTCTTTTCCCTTAATATTCCAGCTTTTTCAGTGGTGTCTGGTGAAAAAAAACAAAAAAAAAAACAAGCTCGTGCAGATGCCTCCTAATGAAAATATGAAACTCGTGATGCACCATTAGGACAGATGTGTTAAAGAGAGGTTTTAATGTCACTAAGAGAAAGAGTGTGATGCCGATTAGATATTTAGATGCAGGAGAAACACACTGAAGCATTAACAGAAGCACAGACATTCCCATTGTTGGACAGAAATGGAAGGATTGTGTTTCGATATGTGTTTCGGTATGTGTTTCCTTACTGCACAGTACGCAGAAAAGCAAAATGTCAGCAAGACTCCATGACACAATAGGCAAACAATACAAGTATGATGAACTGCATCTGCTGAGATTCTGATAGGTGAAACAAGTTGACATTTTGCCCATAATGCTACAGGGCTGAGGAGCTGCCAGATTTTTAAAGTGCAACTGATAGAAAGAAAGTTGTTTCTTGTGGTTGAATCATTTTTTTTTTTTTTATTCACAGTTGATGTTACTATTGCTCAAACTGAGTTTGTTGAGGAGGCAACAACATTTTCTGAGATTTTAACAGATTTGTGTGTGCTGAACATCAATTAAGAGAACGTAAGCATCTGCTAGCTTTAATTGTAGGGAACAATTGGATAATTCCGAGCTTTTCCCTGCTAATTTCATCTTCCGGGTTTAAAAATCTATACTGAGGCGGTGTCACTGGTGGTGAGGTAGCATAGGACTGTGAATACTTAGATGATGCATTGGTGTCTAATTAGTATTCATGAGAATGAGTTTTCTGATCCTATGAGAAGAGCTGTTTCTGGGTGATTCGATTAAGATGTTAGACAATGGGTTGTGGAACTAGTAGTGTTGTCAGAAGAACCAACTTTGGTACAAGTTTGTACTAAAAATAGATGATAGTAGCATCTCCTACTTGCATTTTTGAGTGCTCTGAGGGGATCCTTGAAGACTGCTGATTGGCCATTGTGTTCACGTTCTCAACAGATATGTCTGTGATTGGCTGTAATGATCATCGGTTTGGAAGACACTTGATACAGTGACACCAGAGAGTTTGAAATCTGTGTCTATCAGGTGATCCATCTGGGGATTGACACAGCATTCAAACGCTCCAGTGCATGATGACTTTTCTGTCCCTTCAAATTAAAAATACGTGTTTAAATTTTAAAATAAGCACTCTTTAAATATAAAAATCATGGATTTCCTCATGATTCCCCTCATTGACTTTTAGTCAGCGTCAGTATGGGCCACTGACAGATGAAAGATGCTCTTCTCTTTCTCCCCTGCTTTGCCTTATAATATCCACTAACCTACCTTTTCACATCAATGTAAATTGCATTTATAATATATATAGAATAATTATGAGGTAGACTTGAACTGAAAGATGTGGCTTGCATGACCCTTTATGATTTTGGGTTTGTGTTTTTGAAAGTTTAATGCTTAAACTAGCACCACTACCTTTTTTAAGGATACTTTAGTTAATAGAACAATAAAAAAGAGAAGTGTTTGTTTAAAACACAACTATTTTGTAAAATGTCTTCATACTTTAAGTTGAATGTGCCCTCGAATAAAGGTATTAATTTCTTTTTAACTTGTTTGCCACAAAGATTTGAACAGTAGTGTATGCCGATGCCAAGTTGGCAGATATCTTTTATTTTTCCAGCAGTTCATGCAACTTTCCTGTAATTTGTGTTTCTGACATCTTCACTGTGAACATCCTCCCATGTTACAATGCCATCAGTCTAAGATATAGGGTTATTTATTAAATATCAAAAGCTTTTTTTTCCTCAAGAAAAAGTTGTCATCATTTACTGATCCTGATTTAACCCTCAATGATTTACACTTTATTGTCAAAAGCACAGGCATTCCCTAAAATGTTTAATTTTGTTAGCTGAAAAAAAAAAAAAAAAACATGAATAAAATAATAATAATGAATAAAAATCATTGGATTAACTACATGTTGTTAAGGTAACTGTTTGCAAACAATTGATATGGGCTGAATTTAAACAAACAAATGAATTTAGTAATGTTAAACTTAATGAGTTTGTTTAATTCAGACCATATCAATTGTTTGCAACCAGTTACCTTAAAAAATATAAATCCAATGAATATTTTTTTCAGTGTGTTTGACAGAAGAAATTCATACAGATTTGCAATGACATGAGGATGAGTAAATTAAAACAGAATTGTTTCTCTTTTTGTTTGTGAGATTGCATAACACTGACACTGTGTTGCGGTTTGCATGAACGCATGTTGCAAATGCCCTTCAGCAAATGCCATATATCTACTGGCTAGTCTTGTGGACTGTGCTGAAAATTCGTAGCGCCTGCTACCCTCATCTCTCTCTCTCACAGACACACACAGAGATTGGACAGAGGGGTCAGCAGTTCTGGCTGGCAGTTATGTTTTGGCAGGGCCTCCCATCCGGAAAACAGAGAGCAAAAGAGCAGCCTGTAGTTCAGCTGGCCTCTGAGGGACGAGGCTTAACTTGCAGAAGATGAAAACACATGCACACGCAGAGCGCTAAAAATATAGAAGGACGACTAATGCTTTCACGCGCAAGCACATTCATGCGCTCTAGAAAACCAAAGCATTAAGCCTTAAACAGCAGGACAAAATACACACACGTGCACACAAACACACACCCAAACACATAGATTGCAAAATCCTCATATCCCTGTCAATTAGCTGAGCCTCTGGCCCACTTACAGCTTTCCAGAACCCTGCCACCAGCCTCACAACAGCAGAGCTCCAACTGCGCCAGGGAATCCACTTTTGTCCACACGTAATTAACTCACAGAATAGCTCTGAGAGCCATTTCTTCCGTTCCCCCCCCGCCTCCCGCCGTTCCCCTGATCTCTCGTTTTCAAACCCTTCGTCGGAGAAGAGTGGATGTTTCTTTTGAGTTATTCAAAAGGACTGGCTGTGGAAAATGGCAGGCATTATACTCCGAGCCCCCGTCGGCAGAAAAGCCCACTATACGGAGTGACAGTTAGCGTGCCACAGAGTCGCATGCATTTCCGGCATCTCTACAGCCCGGCGACTGTCGCTTTGCCCCGGGATAGAGGAGCGCGTATGGCCCCTTTTGTTTGCCTTTTCCAAAAGCCTCACTTTTCAGGCTCAAAAAAAAGTGACTTGGGTCAAATTTAACGGCTTGGGGATTTTAGAGGGGGATGTGAAAAGAAGAAATACCCTTTTGGGTTTGCAGGACCATAGATGTTTGTTCGCTGTTGTGAGTGTTTGAATCCATGTCTCCGAATGTGACATTTATTTTTCATTTACAAAACAGTAGCCATTAAAACATTTGAAGGCCAATGGACTTTGTAAAAAATATTTGGCAATCAATCAATCAATCAATAAATCAATCAAAGATGAAAAAAAGTTTAATTTGTGTGTGTAAATGTTGATATCATGACTGTGACATTAAACTGTGACAGTTTAAAATTAGACAAAAAAAATTTCCATATGTCACCAAATCACCATATGTTTGTTGTCAGACTAAATTTACATTTACATTTCAACATTACTGTACACTATTGTATAGTATTTTAGAGCGGCAGAAAAATGTACTTTGTGTTTGTGTTGAACAAACAAAGTTAAATGTATAAATATATATATATTTTTTTTTCTGTCAAACTTTATCAGATCTTGTCTTTTGTCATAAAATAGTTATAAAAACTACAGCTACATTTACTTCACAGTCCTTTACAGTATATAATTGACTTTTAGACCAAATACTGTATGACCACAAGTTCAATGATTCATAAAATGTAGTTTTGAGAAAAGGCTGAGATGCCCCTTGGTTTAATATTTTGTATCTAATGCAAACAAGTCAGGCAAAAGCCCTTTTGTTGCATCTATTCAAATATTTAGAAAAATAACCCAAAAGACAAAGAGAGAGAGAGATGAATAAAAATGGATCAGCAGATTTCAGTCAGACTTATTCACTCTTGTAAGATGTTCATTTATGAAACAATAATGAAACAAGGTGGAGGCAGAGTCTTTCTAGCAATGATTGAATTCATCTCAATGCATGTTTGACCTGTTTCTGCCCTCATCTAAATGCTTTGAATTATTACTGCTTCAGAGTGCGTCTTTGAATGACATTTTAAATGGTCTCCATCTTACCTCTATAATGAGATGGAAGAGAGACAGAGATTGTGCAAATCACAATTACATGCTGTTATATTGCATTAACTGCAGCCTAAAATCAGACAGTGTTCTTTTCCATTGGCAATGAGCTTAGTGGAAAAAACTGTTCTTAGAAGAGAACTTAAAATAGGAGCACAAACGAGAGCGCGAAAAAAAAAAAACTGAATCCAGAATTTGAGCTTATATGTGAATAAAAAAAGCTTGGGAAAAAAAAAAAAAATCAAACATTAAACAGAAAACTACCTAATATTGTAGTGTTTTTTTAAGTTTCACTTGAGTTTTTGAGCACACATGCAGAATGCATCGCAGACTAAACTTCTAATGCAAATAAATACATAATCAGAATTAAATTAATCTATTCATCTATCCATCTCTGACATACAAGGCCCATTTTCAAAGCATTTTCCACACTAAGGTAAAACCATAACCAACTGTTCAGTGTGAGCTTTCAATGGCCATTTTTCCTGAAATTTCAGTGTATAATAATGTTACAGAGCTAGAATCGTAAAAACAGAAGCGTAGCCTCCAGTAACAGGCTGTATGGCAGCAGTGTAAGGAGCGCTAATGAAGTAGCGCTCTCACGCATGCCGCTCCTTTTGTTGTTTTTCACTGGAGGAAACAGTCGCTGAAGATGGCGTAGTAAGCGATAGATGAAAAGCCAATGTACGGCCTTGAGGGGCCTAAGCGGTCTGAGAGCCAAGCATAGGAGTTGTGAAGCTGTGGAAATGTGCTAGTGGTCTAACGGGCTGATTGGCAGGAAATGTTCATCAACTGGACAATGAAAATTGGCTGGACTTGGAGGTCTATGTGGACAGAATTATGGGCTGATGGGAGCTAGATGTTAAATTTGTTTTTTTTAATGGACAGGAAGAGGAAAGAAAGAAAGAAAGAAAGAAAGAAAGAAAGAAAGAAAGAAAGAAAATGAACAGTGTGATTATTTTCATCATCATTATTATTAGTATTAGCTTACCATTTCAAATATGTATCTCTCCCTACTCAACATAGGGACAACATAGTTGCTGAAGATTATTTTGTAAGCCTCTATGACTTTTATATTTGCAGAACATACACAATTTGACTTTCTGAATAATATTATATCTATTATTTTACAATAGATAAAAAAGAGGATGAAATCTTGATTCTTTGGATTCTTTGTTATGTTTTAGCTTTGCATCAGACGATCTAGATCATAGAGCTAGATTTACACACAACTCATGACACCACAAACCCTATTTTGGCATTAAAGTGCTACTGTAAGGGTTTGCTTAAATGAACACAAATTATCCTTATTGCAAACACGTGAAGCCAGTTCCCTTTCATACTCACAATTTATTGGAGAAGATCATTTAAATTAATCATGCAAGGCGTTTAAAGGGATAGTTCACCCAAAAATGAAAAATCTGCCATTGTTTACTCACCCTTCACTTGTTCAAAATCTATTTGAGTTGCATTCTGTTGAACACAAAAGAAGATTTTTTGAAGAATGCTAGTAGCTGGCACCTACTGACTTGCTTAGTAATTTACTGCGAACACAGGGAGAACATTCAAACTCCACACAGAAATGCCAACTGAGCCAGCCGGGGCTCAAACCAGCGACCTTCTTGCTGTGAGGCGATCGTGCTACCCACTTTTTTTTTTCACTCATATGTTATTACAGCCTGATCTCATGCAGAAACGTAACTATTTTACATTTTGTCAGTTTAGTGGCTAATTCATACGAATTCAGAAGTTCAGTCGTAAGGAAAAATATATGATTTTTAAAAGGAGACGTGGCAAACCCCATCCCTGAACCCAAACATCAATAGAGTATAAGCAAATCATGCTAAAATGTACAAATGAGATCGAACAAATTCATATGAATTAGCCACTAAATCAAAAAGTTACGCATTGGCGTGAGATAGCGTTGGATATTATCACACTTTTAGTGAAGTTTCACAAACTAATTTCGAGAGGAGCACGTGATATGAACGACGACAGCTGATACCTATCGCTAATCATTAGCCAACCTATCAGATCATTACAAATCACTATAAATACCCTGCCAAAAAATCTCATTCCCTATCTTCATTTTCGGAATCCCCCCCTCCTCCCCTATCTTTCCCCTATCCTTCTCCCTGATTGGGCGACACGGCGACTCAACGAGAAAACCAAGGTTCAAGTGCTATTTGAACCAGTGGGTACTCTCTGAGCGGAGTTTGCATGTTCTCCTCGTGTTCGCGTGGGTTTTCCCCGGGTACTCCGGTTTCCTCCCAAAATCTAAAAACATGCAGTCACAAGCACTTAAACACACACGTACCGTATTAATTAGAACCAAAGGGAGGCTTTCGAGAAACACCTGATCTCGTATCCCTCCTAATGCTCATTGACCAGGCGGGAACCTTGGGCTCACCTATCTCCGAGCTCAGGGTTCTCTCCCGGGACAGCATGCCAAATCTGCTATCATAGTCGAGCATTATCTAAGTGCGAACTCTTGAATGATGCTTTATTGCATCTGCATTGGACATAAGTGGCTACATCTGTGTTCTTAAATTTGTGCACTGTCAGGATATCACTTGCAGAACTTTATATTCCCACCAGTGCTTTTGAATGGGAATGTGCTTTCATGCTATTTTCCCCTGATTTGTATATCTGACTCTAAATGTCTACCTCACATTTGCATGCCATGAAAGGAGCCAGTTTTGAGAGCTTTGAGAACTTGAACCAGATCACTGAATAATTACTACACTAATATGACTAAACCACTGTTTATGGTCATTTTGCTTGAAGCTGCTTTATAACTGCATGGATTAGAGAGCAACCAGCACTTTTCTTTACTCTCTCATTGTGTTTGATGGATAGAAGAAAGTCATACAGCTTTCAGATTACATCAGATTTTCTTCCCCCCTCTACTTTCTTACAAAGACTCAAGCCAATGTTTTAAAGAGATGAGTGCTGACGTTCTCTTGACAGTTGTGTATGTGAATAACCTGTTACAGTCCTTAATGCCTCTTTGAACACATTAACTGTCATATAAGATTTATCCAGCCATTTTGTAATCCCTGTCTGAAGCATTAACATTGCGCTGGCATATCGACGTTCTGCAGATCTGAGCCTACACTCATCTTTGTTATTAGTGCTATTGAGGTATCGTCGCTTGACTGAGCGTTCATTGGTGCATGACAGAGCTTTGTGGGGAGAACGTACATTCACACCTCTCTCTAGACACTGGGCAGCAATCCAGCCTCATAAAAGCACACAGGAAGCACCAGTGAACTCTTTCTGCGGTCAGGAGTCTAAGTCAGGCCCAACTAACCCTTACTTGCCCACAACGCAACCACACTGCATTGACCATTGATCAACAGGAGCTCGGCAGGCATTATAGTCTGGCCTTGAGGTCAGAAGAACGTATTTTTGGGATTTGCTTGAGGTCAGAGAGAGTTTGTATCTGGACAAGGATGCTAAATTGGTTTGTGGCAACTAACAGTTTTGAGAGACAGTCTGAGGGGGTTTAAATATAAGCGTTTTGTGATCGGTGACTGAAGAACGCCCTTCATAGCACTCTGTTCTTTTCACAGCACTGATTCCTTGAAATCGAATGGCTTATTAATACTAATTTGTAGAGCATCATGTTGTAGCTCTTGTATAGATGTGCTTGTTTCTTTTCTCACTCTCAATTTTTCTCAATCTGTCAATGAATATCGTTGTATGGTGCCCCATAGAAGACTTTTGGTAACACTTTCTATGACGTCCATGCTCATAATGAACTATAGCTCTGCTTAGCATTTCTATAAAGTATATCTATAAAGACACAACAAAAAATATAATGTGTTATAATGGCAGTTATATCTACATGTATCCACATATCTATATTGTTAAGTATTAATTAGCTGGTCATGATTGTATTTAAAAAGATCCAGTCTGCAATGTTAAAACGGTTTTATGTTATAGTTACAAAACTCATTAGTAGTAAATTAACAGATTTTGTTCTGTCAAATAATTGAATGATTCTATATTGTGGATAAAACACCTAATTAGACTGACTAATTAATACTTAAAATCATGTATAATGTATTATAAGCATGTAGATTTATATTTTAAAAAAAATGAAATCCATTAATAATATATTTTAATAACATTATCATACATGTAACTGTCATTATAATATATATTTTATTGTGTCTTTACAGATGTGTTTATATGATTAATTTGCTAGATTGTAAATAATTATAAACAGAGTTCTAATTTATTATGAGCATGGGCTTTGCAGAAAGTGTTTTCAGACTTTTTTTTGCAAACATGCCATGTAATTAGTTGATTCTCAGATAACTGCAACACATTATGCTTTTTTTTGTTTTGTTTTTGTCTTATATTTTTTCTTTTCTAAATTGATAAGTCTTAGATAGCATTACGCTGTGAAGAAACCGAACAGTGATTATATCCTATTCTTTCTTTGCAGGAGAAAAAGAACATTAAAAGTAAGCCATGGTTAACCCAAATTATTTGCTTTCCAACAAAAGGCAGCATGCTTTCTTTTTTTATTATTATTATTATTTTTTTAGATTTGCACTCACCCTCTCTTGCTTGTGCCATACCTCACATTTGGTCATTAACTGACCATCTCTAACACTGCAGCTTTGTGCTTTGGCTTCAAAGTTTAGGGATTTCAGCGTTTAGTGTTTGTGTGCACTTCAGCTTAGCGAACTTCATATTCAGCCGTGTTTGTGCATAGACTTTTTTGCGCATCTGATGATTATATGTTTGCTTGTCGAGTGCTTAAAAGTGTAAACAGAAAGTATTTGTTCAGTCGACAATCTGAATAGAAGAGATATGAGATGTTAAGGATACTCGTGGCTTTGAATCTAAAACTGATCTCTTCTCCCAGCCTGGGAAAACAAGCAATCACTCAGATGCGTGACAGTTAGAGCCTTTAGAAAACGTTTACATAATCCTTCAAACTTAACCTATGTTTCATAGATGTACAGTTAACTGGCAAATCCTACAATATGTTGTTCTATAAGTACATTGTAGGCATTTCCTCAGGCCAAAGAGTGGATTAATAAAAGAAAAAAAAGTTATTTTTTCTGTACATCTTTTCTAAAATTTAATAGCTTTTGTGTAGTCAGCTTGTTAGCCAAAAGAACACAACATAAACACAACGCTCACATATAAACACACACACACACAGAAGCACAAGCACACACAGCCATTAGAGATGGATTCAGACAATTAGTTTAGGAAGCAAAGATCACAGAACGGTAGAAATTGCCCCACGTTTTCAAAGCATGGTATTCTTTTTAGAGCTCACATTATTTCTTCTTTTGTTTAATTTATGTTTTAGCTTTAAGTGTTGTTGTTTGTGTATGTACGTTTCCATTTTTGTGTAACGTGGTATGTGTCAAGCATGAACTTGAAAGAAAGAAAGAAAGAAAGAAATGCACAAAGCTGGTCATAATTAAAGATCTCATCTGGCCCTTAACAATATTACAGCCAGTTTCATGAGACACATACCAAAATAATTTTTTTTATTTTAGTGTCAGTACTTGAGTGTTTTGTTTTCTCCAGCTGTTTAAAACCAATCAACGTGACTAATGGTTCTGTTTCCTTCTCTCTGTTTTCCCCCAGACTCTCGGCCCCTGCCTGACGTAGCTATGACGGGCAAATGCACACGGGAGTGTGACGAATATGGCCACTCAGATGCCTGCTGGATGCCTGTGCGCACCTCGCCTGAACGCAGGCCCAAGGCCACCCCTCCCAAACTCTCCACCTTCATGACCTCCCCCGGGGGCAGCATTGCCGACCAGCCTGGCAGCCAGGAGACACTCGCCGTTGCCAACGGCGACCCCTCACATCTGCTGGGCGACCGTAACCGTAATCTCCTGAACAAGAAGATGGCATCCTCCTCCTCATCCTACGACGCATTTAGTTCAGCTGGATTTTCCGCCAGCGAGGAAACATCTCGCCCGACCGAAGAGATTCCGCTAGCACCCACGGGTGAATACAAGCCAACGCAATGTGGAACTCTGACCAGGCGGGAGGTTTACCTGTAAACGACACACACCGACTATGACGGGACGATGACAGTGACTCAGCATGGTCAGAGATGCTGTTAGCAAACCAAACCATAAGACTAAAGCAACATGGATTTTCCTCAAACTGCTTGCGCAACAAAACTGAAATCGAGTAGAAACCACGGAATTACATGTTGTTAAATGTGTGTGTGCGAAGGATGAGATGGAGGAAGGGGGACGTGGCCGAGGTGGAGAGATGGGAATGCTGGTGGATCAGTGCTACTTTTGCTGCTAGCGTATCGGGCCCCGTAGACTTCCCCAAAGTGCTGCCTGGTTTCTCTAGACCTCTTTATAAACATGCATGCATCATCTAGCCCCTTAAGAGTGTGTGCCCCTTGAGATGGATCTGATGGACTATAGCTTTTTTTTGTCTTTGATTTTATAACTGTTGCTATGGGAACCGAGAAGATTGGTTCTGTCTTTTAATCCGTTTTTATTTTCTGGGAGTGTTTTTATGTGGATGTATTCTGTCCATATGCAATCAGTCAAAAGACTGAACTGTCCACTCTGGACGACCAATCACATTAACAAAGAAGATGATACAAAAAAGACAGGCTAACAATGGACAAAAAAATCATCAGTGATGATGTCAGAGTGCTTGTTACGTCGTCATTGACTTTAGCCTTTTACAAGGGTTTGTAGATACAAAAATGGCGCAAGTGAACAGCGTACGCGCTGTAAACGATGAACTCACAGTGCGAGAAGCAAGTTTACCTGTGTGCCTATCAACCTCGCGTATACCCGTGAAGGAACACAAGCATACACAGATCCACTAATGCACGTTTTTTTTGTCGTGTGGGTGAAGTATTGTACATGTATAAATATATATATATAAATATAAATACTGTAAACATACTCTTGACATGTACATCGAAATCCCGTATCCATCCCACTCCCATACACCCGTGGAAGTAGATGGAGGTTCTGAACATGCCAGAGATTATCAGTTATATGCCATGGGTTTGTGCAAATGTGGCTCATCCCTCTCTAGATGTGTGAAACTATGCTGAAGTTCTTATTTCGTGGTCTCAAAAATGGCCTCACACAGTTGCAAACACACACACACAAACAAAACAGATCCCCTCGCATTGTACATACACATTATAATTATCCCATAAAGCCACAGGAACACTATTTGGATATGCTGCTGGGGTGAATTAGTCTAATAATATTGCCCTGCTGAAGAGCTTGGGCTGGCCCTGTGTAACATTCCTAGTATGAATGTTAAATAGAGCAATAAACTCATTCAACAGATTCACTCTCAATCTCAAATGCTTCAGAAGAGTAATCAAGGATGAGAACTCGTGTCCCTCGTGTAGCAGTCAGAGTCAACCGAATACTTGTACAATCACATTCAAAGTTCGGCGACTACCAGCACGACAGGAGCGATTCCAATGTGACACACGATGCCGCTGTAAAACCAAAGTATCGGGAACAACGTGACATGATGTCTCAAAGAACTGGGACAGGAAAGCTCCTTTTTTTAGGTCACATGTTGCTTTAATTACCTTCACGTACGATTCGGTGCCATGTGTGTAATCCACATGCACACTTATACATGCATCTTGGGCCTATCCCAAATCGAGGAGTAAACTTAGGAGTCATCACGCTTTTACAAACGGTGGTAAATTATTCAGATGCAATTGATTGGTTTCTTTTCTTTCAATTTTTTTTGTATGTTAACGATTCCTTGAGTTTGAATGGACTGCCTTTTTTTCGCAGCATCCAGATCTGTAGTCTGTATGTACTACTCGTGTTTAAAAGAAGTGCTCAGATGCTTACAAACTGTATACATAGATATGTACTTTTTATTGCACGTTTAAAGGGAATCTACACTTACTATGAAGAAGAAAACAAAAAAAAGTGTACAAATATCATACCCTGTGAACATGGAAGTCCACTGCTTGCGTTTGTTACAAACAGACACTAGACATTGTAGTATGACTATGTATATTGATTTGACGAGGATGAAAAAGAATCACACACACTCGCGACTCACTGATTCATTTCGCATCATATCATCTGTTGCTTATTTATCAGATTTATTTATATTTTGTTTTTAATGGCAAAGGTACTTTTTTATCCCATGCTTCTGTACTGTTTATAGTCTTTCTCACAGAAAACTGTACCTTTGATTATGTAGAAAATGAGTTGTGAAACTTGATTCCAAAACAATTCAAAAGGAGTCTCGCGTACCTCGCAACTTGCAGTTATGTTTGTTTTCCAAATATACGCTCATAATGATGCCCTCTTCAGATCTCATCAGTCATATCTTCATATCTTTCCCCTTCCTTCTCAGTGCCACTTTGTATATGTAGTGCTTCTGTAAAAAAGTAAAAAAAAAAAAAAAAAAGAAAGAAAAGTAAAATCAAAACAAAACTATAGAGTGAATGCAAAATATGCAACTGTGCCTTTTTATACCTTTACTGGTATGACTCGTTGGTTTTAACCCGTATGAAACCAATTGTACCGAGAAGCTTTCTAAAAGTGGAGGAAGAGTACTTTATGCTGAAACTACAGTCCTGGCAATTTTACTATGATAGACTTTCAAATAACAAAAGCTTTTATCTTGTGGCTTCTTTAAGTAAGCTCAGTCGAACTTTGTCAAGTATATTGATGAGTACCAACTGTACATGTCATAGGTGATACCCTGGTATATCCATCCATTTCAAAGTTAGCATGGTCACATGTCCAAACTGCAGTTTTTTTACGGTAAGGATACCTTTATGTCACGTAAACAGTTAGAAAGGATTGGTACAATGCGAAAATCTAATGTTTTTCTTACTCTATTTTTTTGTCTCAGCTCTAGTCTAATTATCTAAAAAATCTTAAAATTAACAACCATTTTCTTGACAAGTAAAAATATTGTTTTGTTTCTAGAAATTATAAGTAACAATTAAGTAAGCCTTTTATTTGTTATTATTATTATTATTATTTGCCAGGGCGGCACGGTGGCTTAGTTGTTAGCACTGTCGCCTCAAAGCAAGGAGGTCGTGGCTGGTCCAGTTGGCGTTTCTGTGAAGAGTTTGCATGTTCTGCCCGTGTTAGCCTGGGTTTCCTCCAGGTTCCCCCACAGTCCAAAGACATGCGCATAGGTGAATTAGATGAACAAAATTGGCCGTAGTGTATGAGTGCGTGTGTGAATGCGAGAGTGTATGGGTGTTTCCCAGTAATGGGTTGTGGCTGGAAGGGCATCCGCTGTGTAAAACATATGCTGGAATAGTTGGCGGTCAATTCCGCTGTGGTGACCTCTGTAATAGAGACTAAGACGAAGGAAAATGAATGAATGAATATTATTTGCCAGTGGGGTAAGTAAAACGACATTATTTCAAACTGAAAACATGACGATTTTACTTTACTTTTAAGGAAAAAGTCACTGAATTATGAGTTATTATTTCTGAAAATGAAACTACTTGTCTACAAAATGCTTTTTGATTTAAGAATTGTAAGATATTTGACATATTTGGACTAGAAACGTGACAAAAAAAATCGACATATAAAAGCAATTTTTTTTTGCAGTGTATTGACACAATGCTGCAAAGGTGGCACAGAAAAAAAAAAGCAAAGCGAAGCAAAGTGTGTCCATCAGAGATGAAGAAAACTCTCTTTCAGATATTCTGCGGTTTTCATGATACGAGAAAGTAACAGAAAAAAACTAATATCCAAAGGTTTATGAACAGGACACACACCTCAGAGAACTATAGAGTAGACATATCAGCTAATGTAGGAATATTTAACTCTAAAAAACTAAACTGAAGAGATTGAGACTGACACCAACACCTACTGTTCATGTCAGAAAACAGCACCTTATCTCCTAAAAGACATGACACTGACTTTGTTGTCGATGTGTTGAAATTGCATTTTTTAATCGTCGTTTGCACTCTGAGGTGTGTGTTCTTTAAGCTTTCAACTTAGAAGATATAAGACTTAAGTTGTAGCACTTAGGTCATAGGACACATCACAGATACTGAAAAAAGAAATTGTAACTTTAATCATACTCTATTTGTCCTTTGACTTGGATGTTGATGTAGAATTGAGGATTGATTTTAATCATTGTTTTATTAGGAGTCACTATGCACGCAGCTTAGCTGAACATGGTAAATGTACTGAGCGCAAGCCCACCTCTATTTATGATCTATTTTACTTCTCTTTTTTTTTTTTGGCTTTTGTACAGGTATTTCTG
This sequence comes from Danio jaintianensis, assembly GCA_903798115.1. Classification (NCBI taxonomy): domain Eukaryota; kingdom Metazoa; phylum Chordata; class Actinopteri; order Cypriniformes; family Danionidae; genus Danio; species Danio jaintianensis. The sequence continues at coordinate 2,171,938 of CAIGQV010018273.1, read as the reverse complement.
TAAATAAATTGCTTGTCATTTTTGTCTCTGCAGAAATTAAAATATACCATCATACAACACTGGTTTGGGTTGTTTTTGAAATATCCTTCGGGGTGTCCTGCATATTAAGGTGTTGCGTGATTATTAAATCTTTTAAATTGTACACTGAATACTTAAAAGGATGCAATATTACTTTTGCTGCTTGTTCAAACTACTTATTTAAAATGAGTTGAAACAACACTATTATTATTATTATTATTTTTTTTTTTTGTTGGGGGGGGGGGGGGGGGGTGGGCAACTTAATTGTTTTATGTTAAGTCCACTTAAATTTGTGAAAACAATTAAGTTAACTTAATTTGAAAATTTGATTTGAACATGAAGAAACTGTGTGGAAACGAGCATTTTTTACAGTGTAGTTCACCCATAAAATTTGTCGTTATTTACTCACCCTTTACTTGTTTCAGAATTTATTTCTTCTGTTAAACTTAGAACAAGATATTTTGGTAAGTAAAAAAGTATCTGTTTTTCCTATGGAAGTCAATGATTACATGTTTTCAGTGTTCTTAAAAATATATATTAAGTGTTCAACAGAAGAAAGATTCAAACTCATAAAGATTTGGAACCACTTGAGGGTGATGCGTAAATAAAGAGTAAATTTTAAGTTGTTTTGGGTGAACTATCCTTTTTGAAAAAAAATAAATAAATAAATAATAAAAAAAAAAGAAAACATCATATATATATATATATATATATATATATATATATATAATGTATAAATGTTTACCATCCTTATCAAACCACCACTTGTTTGGTGGTTATCAAATGCCAGCCAGTAATACTTTTGCATTAATCAATCCCTCCAGGATTTGCAGGACTTTTTTTCTGATTTTTGCGGCCTAAAAATGCTGCGGCTTTTCTTAAAAAGTTCAGCAATATTTGCAGCGTTATTTTGCATTGATTTGCTGTAAAAAATATACCACACACAAAAGTCTTTATATTTTTATTTCTACTAGACACAGACGTTGGGTTCTGTAACATAAAATAACACTTAATTTCAATATTTCATATGTAACCAAATAACAATTAAACTCTTGAAATTATTAATAATGAAACTAATAAAAATAATAAAGTAAATTTAAAGTGCCCACAAAATTATTTTACAAGAATCTATCATTTTTCATAGCTTGTAGCTATTTGTCAACTTTAGATTATGCCAACAACGCATGAAGCCATAAACTTAAGAATGCAAACAATGCATTTTATTAACAGCATGTCAACAGTACATCACGAAAGAAAAATGCAACCAAATGCAATAATCATATATGTAAGTAATGCATCTCCACACTATTGTGAAAGGATACTGTATGTTTAAAAAATCTTGTGTCCATATACCTGTATAAATTATGTCCTCACAACAGCTCAAAGATCAAAATCCTCTGAATCATTGCACAGATAAAAAAATAAATAAAAAAAAAAGTTAAAGAAGTGTTGCTGTTTTTACATATATATGTATAGGTAAATATAAACAGAATATGCTTACTCATATTTAACGTGCGGTGTCTTCTTCTTCTGGTTAAATGCCAAGTTACAAACCAGCATAAAGGTATATACTGCCACCTACGATATTGGTGTGTGTAAAATAATGGCTTAGCGAGGGTTGTTTGCGTTCACGTGGCCTTTGTTTTGGATGAATCAGTGTTGTGATGACATCATAGAAAGCATCTACACCCCTGAATTTGCCGGGAAATTTGCCATTTCAGAAAAAAAATGTTGCTTGATTTTGCGATAAATTCAGCGATCGCTAAGTCCTGGTGGGACTGATTAATCCCAAGTCATTAGTCAACACAGCAAACACTTACACACACACACACACACACACACACACACACACACACCTGTAAATAAAGTGGTCAAAAACAGGCTGCAGAATCCAGTGGAGTTTAGAAGTGATTAAAGAGCAGACAGTGTCTTGCATTGGGAAACAAGGCTGTTAAAATGTTCATTGAATGTCAATCATCAATCAGAGCTAATCATTGCACAGTTTAGTTTTAATGAATTCCTAAACAGAATCAGACGCAATACATTAAAACACTGTCTAGACTATGATATACAGTTCACACTGATAATCAGTGCTTCATAAACCCGACCAAAAGTTTCATTAAAATGTGTATAACATTACATTACAAATCAGCCCTGCACATCATCTTGTCATTTTTATACAACGTAATCAGTGTTCTGAAATACAACATTTTTCTGTGCTTTGATGTTGTGATTGCTTTAATTTGAAGTAATTGTAAACACTGTGTTCAAACATTTTAAGACAGCAGCTTCGTTTAGTTTATTATATCCTTGTCTGGTGTAGAGTGATGCTATAGTTGCTGCTATTTTTTAAGGAAGTCAAATGTATTCATTTCAAGAGTTCCCACTTAGATATGCTTTAGCGTGAATAGCAGGTTTG